>PVJC01019650.1:0-29993 GCA_004026665.1 Murina feae | reverse complement strand
GCAGCGAGGTGCGGGCTGTCCGCTCAGGGAAGGTGGAGGCGATCCATCCGTCCATCCTTGCTCCGAGGGCCCTGCCCTGGGGGAGGAGCCAACAAGTCTGTGGGCCCCACACTCTCCTTACGTTACTACTACAATTCTCCTCCTCCTCCTCCTCCTCAACCTCCTCCTCCTCCTCATCCTCCTTCACTTTATTGTTGAAAGTATTACAAACTGCTTTGGTGGTTTTTGTTTGCTTGTTTGTCGCCCCCCCTCCCCACACTGAACCCCTCCTCCCCTCACCGGCCCCTCCCAAGCCTTTGCCGCACTATTGTCTGTGTCCAGGCTATGCATCTTTGCATCTAAATTCCCCATTAGTCTCTCCCTCCACCCCCACTGCCCTCTGACATTCATCATTCTGTTCATGGTTCTATGTCTGGGGATTTTGTTCATCAGTTTAGTTTGTGCCTAAGACCCACATATGAGTGCGATCATACTTCTTTATATGTGTACATACTTCTTTATATGAGAGGGAGGAGACCCCTTGGGCACATGATGTGTTACATGTGAGTCTGCACGGCACAAAACCCAAGAGGAAGGTGTAGCTTCCTGTATTCTCGTTGGTGTCATGCTCCCTGCATGTATGTTATGCGGTGACCAGTCACCTTTGAGACGGTCGTTGCCCAGGCACCGAGTGCAAACATTTCCCCAGCACGAGGAGAAGTACGCTTTGTGGGGAAGATGCTAATAAAACTTTTTGCATTGCGTTCTGAATTTAGAATTAGCATCTGACAATCCCCTCGGAATGATAACTCTGGCATTGTTACACACTAAATAGCTACACTTGTCTTGTTAATAAAATCGAGTAATTGAGTAGCGTTTTCATTAAGACAGGAGCGAGGTTCATTTCGCAGACAGATGTGGAAACAACCTGGAGAGCCTGCAGCCGCCTGCTTCCCATTCAAATAGCGCGGGGCCCGCACTAATGAGAGACTGTGTTGAACAAACCTGCCGGCAGGTGGCACGCCCTGGCTCCCTCTGGGGTCCGCGCCCCCTGAGTCCCTGCCTTGGTGGTGACCAGGTGTTCTGTGTCCAGGTGCCTCATTAGGCACCCCCAAGTACGTGGAGAAACCTTCCCCACATCGGACAGCATCCTGGGGTGGAGGTGGACACAGAGCTGCGCTGAAGACGTCCTCCCCACCCTATGCACAATGTGCGCCCCCAGCACAGGGCACTGTGGTCTGATAACATCCTGATGCGGAATCAGAACCAGGTGTGGTGTGAGTCTCCCTCAGTGGGATTAGTGGGGTGGCTAACCGAGCTACCCCGTGGTCATGGGCGCAGGTGCAGCCATTGGTGCTCCTGTGGGGACCGCCTTCTGGGACGGGCTTGAACCCCTGAGAACTCTCTGCACGCGTGTAGCTAGTGACAAGACCGAGAGGCCTGGCGTCTGTCGGTGGTGCCAGGTTTTGGACGCAGACAGAGGGGCATCTTGGTGAGCTGTTCGTGTCTGATCCAGCCCCCCTCCCCAACCTGGTCCTGAAGGATGGAGAAGAACGAGGGCTCATCAACTCTCTGTCCAAATAGAAGCCCTCGTATGTATTTATTTGCATAGACCCCCAGCTTACAATGACATGAGGGCAAACATAAAAGAAAACCAGTTTCAGGCCAGCAAGCATTTCAATAGACACACAAGTGCCACGCCAGGCCTGTGGCCCGTGCATGTTGGAGCCATGGCTATGCTCAGGGCGCCAGCAGTCCTGGTGGAGCCGGGTCCCCAGCGTGGCGCTCATTGATGGGGGAAATGTCACACAAATCCCAGTTACGATCCCACCCCCCAGGGCCTCAGCATCTCCATCCTAACTGCCCCCTTGGCAAATGCTTACTTGGCATCATCAAGTGGCTGAAGGGACAAAGAATGCACGTCGTAATGAAAAGGTGCCAACTTGCAGTTATAAAATGAATAAATCGTGGGGAGGATGTGCTGTACATCTTGGTGACTGTAGCTGCTACGACTGGTTGTGTATTGGAAAGTTGCTAAGAGAATAGGGCTTGAAAGTCCTCATGATTAAAAAAATGTAACTGTGTGTAGCCCATGATGTAGATGAGCTTCTCATGGCGTGAAACACGCCAGTCCTGCGGGTCCGGATTTAAAATTCCTGGAGGCTCTTGGGCTGGGGAACAGGTGAGGTCGCTCGGTATCGTCAGCGAAGGGCATGTCCAGAGTCTGAGGCCACTAGTGGTCCTTGCTGTGCTCCACCCACTCCTGGCTGATACTGGTGGGCTCAAGTGTTTGCTCAGTAAGGAGTCTCACCCAGTGAAAGAGTGGACCGTCCAACTGTACATGGGGGGGGGGAGGAAGGTGTAAGGGGTGTGTAGGACGCTGTGACATGAACAGCTGATAATGGCTTAAGGAGAACAAGCCTCAGTGGCGTGGGGGTTCATGTATCATCGAGGTGAGGGGAGGATGGGAGGAGCAAAGGCAATGCCGGGCACAGAAGCCTGTCCTCTTGGCTTTCAAGGCTCCTTTAGTTTCCACCATTATGGACTCTTCCATTTTTACCCCCCTCCCCCCAGGCTTGTTGACATGATAGGAGGTTTCCTGGAAGGCAAGGCCTACAGCCCAGGGCATCTTTGCTGTTCTCTCGTGGTTCCCTGTCACCCAGGTGAACAGCAGGTGGGGGTCGGAGCTCTAGCTCTGGGCACGGACTTCCTGTGTGTTCAAGGGCCCACTGTCCCCTTACAATTCTCGACCTTGGGCGACCTATTCAATTTCTCAGGGTCTGAGTTTCTCTTTCTCCAGCCTGAGTCTCAGGTCTGATTCTCTGTGGTTCCCTGGTGTCACCTTGGTTGTTGCCTAAAAATTCACCCAGTTAAAGGGCACTGTGGCATGGTTGTTAGTATTCACTCCGTTGGGCACCTGTCACCACTTCCTAATTCTAGACCATTTCTATTATCCCAGAAGGAAACCCCGTACCTACCAGCACCCACTCACCATTCCACTGCCTGCCCTGCCCCTGTGACCACTGGTCTCCTTCCTGTCTCTATGGATTTGCCTGTTTTGGACATTTCTAATTAGTGGAATTATATATTATGTGTTTTTGTGTGTCAAGCTTCTTTTACTTAGCATGTTTTCAAAGTTCATCCATGTTGTAGCATGTGTCTGCACTCCATTCCCTTCTATGACTAATGTTCCACTGTATGACCACACACATTTTGTTCATCCTTCATCGATGGACAGACATCTAGTTCATGTATGTAATAACAAATCCCTCTACAAGATTTTGGGTGGATGTGTTTTCAATTCCTTTGGGTATCTCTAGGAGCAGAATTGCTGGTTCATTGTTTAACTTATTTTTGAAGGTTGTGTTTTGAGTTCTTTATTTTAGTTACTATTTTTTTCCTTTGTTTTGTCTTCCTTTGGTTAGAGCATTTGTCTTCATTTTGTTGTAGGCATGAGAACCTAGTCATCCCCTGGCTGTGCCCTGCCCTGTATGTAGGCTGACTGTAAGGTGGGAAGGTGAACAGGCTGAACTGTGGATGGACCTCTGCTACAGGCCACCATCTGTTCCACCAGGGCTATTTCTGAGTATTCAGAACTACTTCTGAGTATGGGTCAGAGTATGACTATACTAACCCGATAATCAATTGAATCATCAGATTCTTTCCGAATAGAATAGCAGTTTCCTAAAGACCCGTTTTCATGACACTGGGGCGTACAGTGGAGAGGAAGTCAGCTTTTTGGTGGAGGCACCATCTGTGGGAGCCGGCATCTCTGGGCAGTGGAAGGTCTTGTCAGGAGGAGGATCACACAGTGTGAAGGGCACGTCCACGCTCACCTCTGGTGTCACCTTGGCTCGGGCCATGCCACAGTCACGCTCAGCCCTGCATGTCATGCTGGTGGCTGCCCGTGGGTCACCTGAGGGGGACACCAGGGCTGACTCTCTCGTCTTCTTTCCTGACCCGTTGATCTCTGCCCGGGGCAGACCAGTGCAGAGATGTCACAGCAACTCTGCCCCTGGCCCCGCACCTCTGTTTCTCTTGGAACCGTGGACAGATCTCCAGCTTCCCATCTTCACTGAGGGTCCAGCAGGGACCCGGGGCTGCAGACAGCCAGAGGCTGCAGCCAAACCTTTATCTCCACTGTGGCCGAGGGAATATGGGGCTCCTTAGAGACATCCTTGGTGTCCTCGTCCCAGAACCTGTGAATAGTTACTTCCTGTGGCGGAAGGGGTTCTGAACATGCCCTCAGCTCAGGAACCTGAGGTGGGAGGTTGTCCTGCCTGTGCAGGCGGCCCAGTGTAAGCACAGGGTCCACAAGGCGGCGGCCTGTCCCCAAGGTGGTCAGAGAGAGACGCGGTGAGGGCAGGAGGCTCCGGGAGACGCAAGGCTGCTGGTTTGGAGGCAGCAGCAAGGGGGTCGGGAGCCAAGGAATGCAGGAAAGGGGGGGGGGGGTGCTCCTCCTGGAGTTTCTAGGAAGGAATGCAGCCTGTGGACACCCTGCTTTTAGCCCGTGAGATTCCTGTTGGATTTCTGGCCAAGTGAACTGTAAGATACCGACTCTGCGTTGCTTTAAATGTTAGAGCAGCAAACAACGCAAAATGCCAATGGGAGCTGGAGTCCAGGCAGCCCCTCCTGGTCCCTCATCCCACCCTCCCCGGTCACTTCCAAAGTGAGGGCTCTCTTGCCACCTGCTCCCTAGGAGACACGCACGCCCAGTTAGCTCTCTGCCCCTCGGCCACCGCCGAGCAGGCCTCCTCTGCCCCTTGCAACGTCTTTAATGAGTACCAAGGAGCCCTTGACTGTGGACTTCTCAAACTCATTCTCTCACCTGCTTGTCATGTCTCAGAGAGCCCTTGGGTCTCTGCACAGACACCAAGGCTCAGGGAGGCCCAGCAACGTGCGTGGGGCGCACGCAGGGAGCGGGAGGGGGTCAACTCCAGACCCGAGCCCGGTCCAGCCTCTCTCCCAGCAGCAGCTGCTGAATGCCAGCCGGAGGTGGGGAGATGGTTTAGGAGGAAAGCCAGGTCCGGGCCTGCTGTCCACGTCTCTCTGTGGAGTCCAGGTCGCCCCTGAAACCCCAATTTGCAGAATCTTTGCGCCGCACCTGCCATGCTCTTGGGGCCTTCACGGCTGTGCCGGGCCCATCTGGCGCTCCTGCTTCCTAATCCTTTCTGCTGGCACCTGTGTCCTCCAGCCACAGCCAACCTGCCGACACAGACCTCCGGGATGCCGGCCTCTGCTCCCCAGGCATCTCCGACTCCTCTCGCTCCCTGGCCCGGCCCTCGTTCTGGGTCCCTAGCCCCATCCTGAAGTCCTAGACGCATATCAGAGGCACCTCTCTCCCCCAGACTAAGCCAGAACCGGGGGGAGGACGGAGGCTCTGGTGCTCAGACCTCCCTGGGGGACCCTGAGGCCTGGCCATGGTTGAGAAACTCTGTTCAAAAGTAGCCTGACTCTTGGGGGTCCCCTAAGCCCGCTAGTCCTCCTCCCCCTGCTCCTTCCCGCTGTCCTCATGCTGCCCCGCCCAGCAGATGCTCCCAAAGCCGGCAAGTCTGCCCATCGGCCTCTCTCCTGCAGTTAGAAGCGCAGCGCCAGGCCCTGGAGCGCAGCCACGCGCAGGCCATTGCAGGAGGCACTTCCCGGGAGGGCTGCGGGGCGCCTGGGGACAGGCCGGGCAGCGAGGGAGCCAGGTCGCCATCCGCAGCTCCATCTCCTTCCCTCTCGCTCCACTCCGTCCTCGCTCTCCGTGTAGCTTCCTTGCCTGTTTGCTGGTCCTTGTGGGAGGAAGTGCGCCGCCAGTTGTGTCTAAGTTGACAGCTGGAGAGACGGCCGACTGGACGGGCTTCTAGGACGGGGCTGACAGTTCCGGGTCAGGGGTTCTGATGGCCGCCGCTGGACAGCTGCTGGCCCCGGGACCATGCACCACGGCCTCTCAGGGAGAGAGCGTGTGGGATACGCATGGCTGCCCCCCTCCCCCGAAACTCGTGTCTCCTCATGATGGAAGAAACAGCACAACCATAGCTCTCAGACAGTGGCGGGCGGAGGGCGAGCTGCCCGGCAGGGGCCGCCACCAGCGGTGCTGAGTGCCCTGGAGGCCACCAGCCACGAGAAGAGGCGCCAATGCAAAGCCCGGCTCGCAGCGACAGCGGTGCCCAGCACTGAGTCTCACAGTAGTTTTGTTCATTTATAGTCAGTAGTTTCGGCCACCAACACTGATTTTAAATCTCACAATCTCCCCGCCAACACGCTACTTACTTTATTTTTTTAAATATATATTTTTATTGATTTCAGAGAGAAAGAGGGAGAGAGAAACGTCAATGAGAGAGAATCATGGATCGGCTGCCTCCTGTACACCCCACACTGGGTGTACAGTGATCGAGCCCACAACCAGGGCCTGTGCCCTGACTGGGAATGGAACCATGACCTCCTGGTTCATAGGTCAACTCTCAACCACTGACCCACCCAGTCAGGCCACCATGTCCTACTTTATGGATAAAATAGAAACCACTGGGCACAAAGTCTATCAAGTCTCAGTTGCTTCTCACCAAGAAGCTGGGCTGCACCCAGGCCCTCAGGCTCACCTGCTGCCTCCCGTCCTCCCGGCTCCCGCGGACCGACCGCCCCACTGCGATCCGTCTCCATCTGCTCCTCCTGCAGGTGCTCACCCTTTGCTGTGACTCTAACCGTGGTCCAAGGTCAAGCTTCTCCTGCAAATCTCTCTACGGCCTCTTCCTCGCTTCACAGTCGGACGTCTGCCTTCAGGTTTTAATTTCCAATTTCATCCTCAATAACCTCAATCTGGCTTCTGCCTGCCCCCTCCCCTCCTGACAGCAGATCCTGGTGACCTCTCCGGCGAAGGTCACCGATGACTTCCTAATTGCCAGACCCAATGGGTGATTTCCAGCCTCTGCCTTAATGTGCCTCTTTGTTGCATCTGACACGATCTTTTAAATATGTCTCGAATCATCGCTTTCCTCTGTGTCCCTGTGGCCACGCCAGGCCCTTTTCAAATCTCCCCTTAACACGTGTAATAGCGTCTTTAATGGCTTCCTGGCCTTTAGTTTTACTCAACTCTTCCCACTGCTATTGAAGTTATTTTTCTAAAACAAAATCAGATCAAACCGCTCTCCGTCGCCCACTGATGGGTTCAAAATCCTCAGCCTGACATTTAACACCTTTTATGCCATGGACCCCACCAACCCTTCCATCCACTTCTTCCACCCCCTCCTCTCAGCCTCCTGTGTCAGCACAGATGTGGCGTGTAGCTTCCTATACGAGCCATACTCTCTTTTTTAAAATGTTTTCATTGATTTCAGAGAAGAAGGGAGGGGAAAGAAAGAGACATCACTAATGAGAGAGAATCATGGATCAGCTGCCTCCTGTACGCCCCACACTGAGGACAGAACCTGAAACCTGGGCACCTGCCCTGACTAGGCATCGAACTGTGACCTCCTGGTTGATGGTTCTACACTCAACCACTGAGCCATGCCGGCCAGGCATGAGCCATACTCTTGTATTCCTTCCGCCATGCTGCCCTGGCACAATTCTCTGTTTTTACATCTCAGCTCAAAGACGCCACCTCTGTGAAGCCTTCCCTGACTACCCAGGCAGGCTCCATGTTCTCCTCGTGACTCCCAGGCCCCAATCGGTTGTCAGTCATAGGGCTTCTCAGATCACATATTATTCCTTTCCCTGTCAGCATTGCCTGCAACTGATCTACAAGATCACAAGCTCCTCAAGGGCAAAGCTCCTTATTCTTAGTGAATAAGTGGGTGATAAATGAATGACTACAGGCAGGGGAACCTGTGGAGACTGGGCTGCAAAACAGTTGAAGTGAGGGGACACTACTTGACCTAAAAGACGGGGCCACAAAACGGTGGCCAGTCCCTGCCTGTGTACTTGCTGGGTGACCTGGGTGCGTCAGCGGCATAGTCCCTGACACAGGCAAACTGTGGCTCCCTCGTACCTGCACCTGCTCTCTGTGATAGCTCGTATCAAAGTCTCACTAAGCTCCTCTGGCTTCTACCTCTTGGTTTTCTTCCTTAAAATCCTGTTTTGGAAAGCTGTTGAGGAGTTCAGCCTCTGAAAGATCTTTATGGATTTATCTTGCCTCCCTGATTTATTAATGGGACCACCTTCTCCTCCATATTCCTCTCTTCCTCTCTCTGAGGTATTTTTAGAAGCGCTGCCTCTTCCTCTTAACCTCGATGCATGAGATCGCCTGCCTCTGCTGTTCCTCTTCATCCATCCTGACTCTTGTGGAAAAACTTTTATGTCTCCAGCTCCATTTTCAAATGATCCAAAGTCTCCATGTCGACAGTTTGCTATAAAGATCTGAGAGGAACTAAAAATTTGGGAGCATTAGCATAAACGTTGTGCTTAAAACCATGGGAGCAGAGGGGGTCGCCTGGGAGGAGAGGGGACAAGGAGGCTCTAAGTGTCCAGTTTCTTCTCTACACGATGCCAACTAACTTGTCAGTTTTGTCACAGATTTGATCATTTCTTCATGATTTAAACCGTCTTTAACTGGACTGACCCATTCATCTGGTAACCCAGATTAGAACATGGCTGCATAGATGGACATTTCCCACCTGGCCGGCGTGGCTAAGTGCTTGACCATCGACCTATGAACCAGGATGTCACGGTTTGATTCCTGGTCAAGGCACAAGCCTGGGTTGTGGGCTCCCTTCCCAGTGTTGGGTGAGCAGGAGGCAGCCGATCAATGATTCTCTCTCATCATTGATATTTCTATCTCTCTTTCCCTGTCCCTTCCTCTCTGAAATCAATAAAAATATATTTAATAAATTAACATTTCCCCATTCATCCTTAGAAATCACCTCCTATAGCAACAACAGAGAAGAATCATTAACTCAGCCACCTCCCGTCCTCGGTCTTTTTCATTGAAACTAGAAGACAGAGGCCGTCTCTGGACCCCAAAAGTGCATAGCAGAGCTGGTGCCAGGAGGTGAGAGGTAGCTGAAGGCAGGTGGGAGCAAGCAGAGAGGAGAATCATGGGTATGGAGAGAAAACCAGGTGATAGCAGGTCTCGGAAAGTACCAGAAAGAACATACCTGGTATTTCTTCAGGGCAAGAGGCTCCTTCCCAGAAGACACAGCTTTTTCTTTCCCCTGAACCTGGTTTGTTTCATAGAAACAGGGAGGCAGGAGCAAACAAAGGCTCCTAGACATCCTGCTGGCAGGAAGCCTCTGACCGAGGCGGAGAGAAGAGAAGCCTTTGGCTTGTAGAACCTGCCAACTGGACGGCTACCCCGATTCTCTTTCACCGACAGGAAACCCCTCAATACAGTTGGCCCAGCGCCATCGCACTCTTTTCATAACGAGCGATGGAAATAAAGGAGCAGAGCACGATAGAAAAGACGCTGAAAGGAAATGGAAGGCACGAGGAGGGTAGAGAGAAGACCTATTCGAAATCGCACCGTTGTCCCTTGGTGTCCACAGGCATTGCTCCAGGGCCCAGCCCCACCCCCACCCCACCCCCACCCAGATACCCAAACCTGCAATGCCCGTCCTTTGTGTGAAATGGTATAGTGTTTGCATATAACTACGCACACCCTCCCATAGACTTTAGATTATCTCTTGATTATTTACGAGGCTCAATCCAATGTAAGTGCCATGCAAATGGTTGTTATACTGTATTGTTTAGGGGTTCACTTTCTGGAATTTTTTTAATACTTTTGATCCACAGTTGGTTGAATCCAGTGATAAGGAATTGGTGAATATAGAGGGCCAACTGTCTACAAAAATTATGCCTAAACATTTTGTTTTAAATTAAAAATATGAGATAATTGCCTTTAGGTAGGAAGATCTTAAAACAAAAATGGAAGAAATCAAGGAAAATATGGCCAGGAGCTAGGAGGAAAGATGAAGAAAAAAATAAACATCACAGAAGGAAAGGCAAAATTTGAAGAAGCATAAGCATTTCGACATGATTGAACATGTAGTCAGGAACAGAAAACAGAAGGGAGAAAAGCTAATAAAATAAGTAGGAAGAAATGGGAGTTTAAGGGGAATAAAGGGAAAAAAGATAGATATGGAATACAAAGGGCAATCCAGGAGTCACAAAACGGGCCTCCGAAGACAAAAACCCAAACAATGGAACTTGGAAACACTGAGAACATAACACAAAATAATATAACAGAACTAAGAGTGCTACATCCGTCAACATAAATGAGCCAACTCTCCCACCAACGAAAGTGTTTCCGGCTTAACTAAAGAAAAGCTTGCGTCTGGGCAATAGACAAGCTCAAATAAAGTCACTCCAGAAGGTTGGAAATATGGGCGAACCGAGATCGGGCAAATGAAAACGACGGGAAAGCAGGCGTGGCGATGTCAACATCAGCCAAGGCAGAGGGCAGGCCGCGGCCCTGACCCAGTCACAGGAGGGGGTCGGGAAGACTCAAGTACGAAATAATGCGCAATGGAGCTATCACCGCAGGAGAGCTGTGCGCTTAGCCACATAGTGTCCCCACTCATCAAGCAGCAATGCAGGAAGTAAAGGAGAAGAAGATCGACACACCCTAAAGCTGTAGCCATGACAGGCTTCCCAATTGGAAAACCTTGAAGAAAGAGCAAAATGAGCTAGAATTTCAGAATAAAAAGAAGCAACCCTTCCATCAGAAATAAAACTTGCTCCAAGATCTCTTGAGTCCAGGAGGAAATAAAAACTCAAATTAGAAAACACTGATAATGAAATCGTTACTCGTCAGAATCTAAGGGGTACAGCAAAGCTGAAAAGACATGTTATAGCTGTAAGTACACAGGCCAACAAAAAAGAAAGGATGGAAGTAAGTGAATTAGGACGTGGTAACTGGCAGCCCCATGATACCCACAGTCAGTCTCCTTTCCAACTAGAATGATGTCAAATACAGTGTAAATATGCCCGGCTGGTGTGGCTCAGTGGTTGAGCGTCGACCTGTGAACCAGGAGGTCATGGTTAGATTCCCGATCAGGGCACAGGCCCGGGTTGCAGGCTCCACCCCAGTGTGGGGCATGCAGGAGGCAGCCGATCCATGATTCTCTCTCATCATTGATGTTTCTAACTCCCTCTCCCTCTCCCTTCCTCTCTAAAAAAAAAAAAAAAAATATATATATATATATATATATATTGAAAAATACAGTGTAAACATGGGTATGAGAGCCAGTTTTGCTGCTCTACAGGAGTCGCCTGTTCTGCCGGAGTCTAGTGCATGAGTGTGCATGTTTTTTGTGTTGAAGTATTTGATAGTCTACTTTACCACTTTAAAAAAATAGGCTTAGGATTTAAAGAAGAGCTTGCTACACACTTTTTCCCTACTCCCTCCCCCAGGGGTACGAAATAAGATGGCCCGGGTCAGGAAAGAGGTAAAACACTCGGAGGAAGAGAATAGGAAGGGGTATTTTGTCAGGTGTCGGTAAGGACAGTGCTTTTCAACCTTGGCTGACATTGGAACCGCCTGGAGAGCTTTTCAAAACCACCCGTGTCCCTGGTCTTTGCTTCCGTAGCTCTTCGTAAACAACTGGTGTTTGTTTTATCCGCGTCCGTCTTCCTCGAGACCCTGCGTTCCGTGAGGACAGACACACCTTCCATTTGGGCTCCCAGGGTCTTGCTCAGTGCCTGCTTAGTCTCTCCAGAAATTCCATTTTAATGGGTCTTGGTGACGCTTATACAATTATATATATATATATATATATATATATATATATATATATATATATATATATTAATATTATTTTATTGATTTTTTTAGAGAGAGGAAGAGAGAGGGATAGAGAGTTAGAAACATGGATGAGAGAGAAACATCGATCAGCTGCCTCCTGCACACTCCCCAACTGGGGATGTGCCCGCAACCAAGGTACATGCCCTTGACCGGAATCGAACCTGGGACCCCTGAGTCCGCAGGCTGATGCTTTGTCCACTGAGCCAAACTGGCCAGGGCAACAATGATATTTAAAAAAACACACAAGCTTCCTGGGGCTCTAAGGAGCAGCAGGGACCAGGCCAGCGGTGTAGGGTGTCCTGAGGGGAGGGCAGTAGCCTGGGGTTGCGCCAGCCTACACGCCTCCCAGCAGTGCCCGAGGGCTCCCTTTCCTCCGCATCCTCGCCAGCACTAGTTCTGGGTTGATGGGAGCCATTCTGACAGGTTTGAGGTGGTACCTTATTGTCGTTTTAATGTGCATCTCTCTGATGATCAGTGACTTGGAGCATGTTTTCATATGTCTCTTGGCCTTCTGTATGTCCTCTTTGGAGAAGTGTCTATTCAGGTCCTTTGCCCATATTTTAATTGGATTGTTTGTCTTCCTTTTGTTGTGTGAGTTCCTTATATATTTTGGAGATTAACCCCTTATCAGATGTATCATTGCTAAATCTGTTCTCCCAGACAGCGGGCTCCCTTTCCATTGTGATGGTGGTTTCTTTTGCTGTGTAGAAGTCCTTTATTCTGATGTAGTCCCACTTGTTTATTTTCTCCTTAGTTTCCGTTGCCCTAGAAGATGTAGCCACAAGCATATTGCTCTGACAGATGTCTGAGATTTTGCTTCCTGATTTCTTCTAGGATTTTTGTGGTTTATAACTTACATTTATGTCCTTTATTCATTTTGAGTTTATTCTTGTGTATGGTGACAGTTGGTGGTCATTTTTTTTGCATGTATCATTCAATTTTCCCAACATCACTCATTGAAGAGACTCTATCTTTAGTCCATTGTATGCTCCTGCCTCCTTTGTCAAATATTAATTGAGCATAATGTTGGTTCAATTTCTGGGGTCTCTGTTCTGTTCCATTGGTCTATATGCCAGTGCTAGGCTGTTTTGATTACAGTGGCTTTGTAGTATAACTTGATACCTGGTATTTCGATCCCTTCAACTTTGTTCTTCTTTCTCAATATTGCTGTGGCTCTTTGAGGTCTTTTGGGGTTCCACATAAACTATCTTTTTCCCTCTTAGTATTAATTTACTTTTAATTAATTTTAAGGACAATGATTCTCAAGCTATGTCTTGAAAGGCAATTGGCTTAATGGTTAAGGACTCACAATCTAAGTTGGCATTAGAATCTAATCTCTGCCATTGAATAGTTATGCAACTTGGTAGTATTACTTAACCTCAGTATTAGCATCTGTGGAATGGGGATGGGACTAGAACCTTTCTGGAACGGTTATATGAGGATTAATTCATATAATGCATGTATAGTGCTGAGCCTACTACTGGACATTTCATAAGCATTCAATAAATGTTAACTACTATTACTAGCTTTTGGAGAACAATGGAGTCTAACGAATTAGAGCTTGATTTTGTTCTTCAAAAATAATAAAACAAACAAAAAATAAATAAAAGATTCATCATAAATAGAATGTTTTCAATTTGTCTTTTCATTACAACATTTTTAATCTTCTTCAGTGATGATTACAGTTCATTTTCTAATGAGCTTAGAAAGAAAAATGGTGCTTATTCTAAGCTCTTTCCCTTCAAGCTCCCATTTGAAGAGTGTTTTCTGGGTGAGCTGTGTGGGAGTTGAGCTCTGTTGAGAAAGGTATTGTGCTAAGTACAGTTGGCCGTTGCGTAACTCAGGTTTGAATGGCATGGGCCACGTATACTAAAAATTTTTTTTCCAATAAATACCTGCCCTTTTTTTTTGACCCATGGTTGGGAGTCTGTGGATGCACAGGGCTGACTACCTGCAATGATCTGTGCCATTTTATGTAGAGGAGCAATCTCCCAAGACACTGATGCAGGGAGGGTCAGCACCCCCAAACTTCCCGTATTGGTTAAGGGTCGACTGTATTTGATAGACATGACATCTCAAGTATATTTCACAGTTACCCATGAGGCCAGTATTTCAGGTCAATGTTTAAGCTGCGTAAGGTTGTCAGATACCATCTCTCTTGTGACAGAATGTGTCAAGTTAAAATATAGAATTAATTGTATGGCTATTTCGTGTTCCATAATTGCCCTTCCGTTCACTTGGTCAGTCTGTCCATAGAGTGAACACACTGAGAATGACTGTTTGAGTACCTCTCACATCGTACTATTAAGTAGTAATCATGGCGCTAAGTCCTGGGTGTTGCCAGTATACTCTTTATTTCGCAATGCACAACACACACATGCCACACGTTCTACAGATTATCCACACACGGGAGTGTAGACCCTCTTAAATTCATTCCTATTTCATGACCAGAAAGTCTTCCGAGTCGATAAATGATCATACTGTTCCTTCTGTCATCGTATCTTAATCCTAGCCCAGTGAAATCGGGCTTGCTACTTGCATGGTATCATGGTCAATAAATTCTTGTTGAATGAGAGGAAGTCCTACCACATTCTCCAACATCTGTGTAGGAGCCCAACCGTTGAATCTGGTCGGGGTTTCCTCCCTCTCAGGGCTCTCTGAGGTGATTGGGGGAGAGTTCCTGACCTATTGATCTATATGCCCCACCTTCAGACCATTTCCCCTTCCTGCTCGCAGACAGACATTTTCCCAGAGAATGCCCAGGGCTGCCTCGCCCGTAGGCTCTGCACCCACAACTCAGGACAGGATGAGGCCCGAGCCTACCTGTGAGGTCATGACTTTAAAAATATTTTCCCTGCTCTAAGTGGTGGGAGGAATCACCCAGTGTCTCCCCAGGAAGCCTGGAGGAGTCACGCTGATGCGCCCAAGGCTCTGAAGGGCATCCTGGAGCCTGGGCCGCCTGTCCCAACCCCCCTCCTCCCCACACCCCCGGATGGTGGCCTGTCAAGGGGGCTGCTGCTGTGTTGGGACCCATGTTCGCAGCCCCCTGCTGCGGGAAGCAGGCATATGTGCCACTGGTGGGCCCTTTGTAATTCACGTGTGTGCTCTGTGGTTTTAATCTGTCTTTAATCTGCCACGTTATAAACATTTACAGCAAACACCCAGAACCAAGACGAACCCCGAACGACAGAGCTCAGTCTTAGCGTCAACCTGTTTCCTCAGATTAGAACCGCAGGAGCACCCACAGCGGCTCCCCCGCTGTTCCCATCGCGTCCCGGGTGGCTGTGCCCGCTGTTCCCATCGCGTCCCAGGTGGCTGTGTCCTCCTGGCTCAGAAGCCACTGGGAGCAGGAGCCCGTCTCCCACCACTCGGGCCTGGGTCCGGCGGAGAACAAACAGTTCAGTGCATGGTGTGTGAGACGAAGGAGGAGAGAACATGGAAGGTAAATACCAGGATACTTACTTTATGGTTTTTAAATGTCATTTTGGCTCCAATATTGACTTTCTTATGGAGGCTGAGTTGTGGGTCCTGCAGCACGGGACCGAGTGCCTACCCGCCCCCGCGCGGTCAAGTTCAGATCTGAAGGCCTGGTAATTAGTGAGCATTTCTGAGCGAAGACCAGGCTGCCCTGCACACTGCGCGGTGACCCCTCCGCAGGACGACGCACCCGGGAGAGAGCTGAATGCACAACAAAGACACACAAAACAACACCCCCATCTTCTGCTGCAAACGGATGTTGCCTCGGGCACTGGCTTGCAAGGAAGAAGTACAATCCGATCTCTCATTTGTCTGAGCAGCGTCTCTCTCCAGAACCTGTGCCCAGGCGCAGGGTTTCAGGGCTGCACAGGCCCTTAAAAGGCAGTGGGATTGGAAGCTCTCATCCTCCGCAACCTCAGGGCTCAGAAATGATGCTGTGAGGAGGGAGAGGGGTTGAGCCAGGTCACGCAGAGACTCAGAGCCAGATACCAGGTCACAGGGAAGGAGGGGCTGCCGGACTTCCAAGGAGAGGTTTCTTGAAACCAGTGTGTGGGGGGGGTGAGGATGGTGGATGGAGGGGCAGTGTGAGCTGGTTCCTGGAGGGAGGTCACAGGAGGGAGATGGGGAAAGAAAGAGGAAACCAAGTTAGTAGCACTCCTGGCCCCAGCGTGACGGTGAGTGTTCGCTTAGAGTCTAACAGACAGATTCCGGCGTAAGGACATGTGGACTGAATTAGGGAAATTCCACTGACATAGACAAAAAGAAGTCAGTCCCAACCAGTGGGTTAGGAACTGGTGGGGGAAAAACCCTTTGTTTTTTTTGCAAAAGGTTTATTTGTTTTAAACTGAGTTATGTGAGTTCATCTGCCCTTTTTGCCAGTATAGGCAAGCGAGCCGATGGGAATTCATGGTAAATTTTGCCCAAAACCATATGATTGCATTAGAAGTTACAGGCACACAGGGCCATAAACTTATAATTACTTACATCTTAAATGTGTGGCTCTCCATCTTCCTAAATCCGGCGGCTTCTATTGCAATAAGCCGTGTTGTGTGGAGCGTGATGCTGAGCAGAGCTCACGTGAATGGAAAACCCGTGTTCCCCTGGCCCTGTGTGTGTGAGACTGGTGCTGCCGGCACATCCAGTAGGGACAGTGGTTACCACCTCCTTCCAGTGCGAAAACCAGGTCCCGGGGAAGGTCAAGGTGTTGTCCTGGGTCAGGAGCTACTGAGCAGCAGCTCCGGGACTGGAGCCAGCCCGTGTGGTTCAGAGTCTGGGCTCCGATTTCATGTCCGGCTAACAGCGCTTTGAAGCAGGGAGGCACCGCTGCTGTCATTTCCACGTGACACGCAAGGAGACTGAGATCCAGTAACGTCACAGAGACCGCCTCGCCACCGGGAGAGCCAGGTCCCGAGCCTGTGGAAGCCCCCCTGTAACGGAGCTGAAGCCGAGGCTGGTGAGCTTAGGTCTGCGCTGCTTTCCACACATGAATGTGCATGCACATCACCTGGGGATCTTGTTAAATACAAATTTTTATTCCCTGGGCCCAGGACGGGGTGTAAGATCCTGCATTTCCGGCAAGCTGGGCCCCAAACCACTGCACAGGAGACTTTCAGGGTTGGGGGCCATGAAACAGGAGGTGTTTCTCGGCTGCTGTCCCCGCCTACAAGTCCCGAGGGGGTGGGAGTAGTAGCCTGGAGGTGACAGGTTTAGTCTGGGGATTCTGCAGGTTAAAGTAAATGCTCTATTTTCTTTCCTGAAGCAATAGAGACCTCCTTAATTTACTGAAATCCACGTAGTTATCGAATTCTTCCTAAATGTCATCACTTTCTCCATAAAATATCCCTTTACATTTATTTCACATGCATTTCCTCTTGATTTGCATTTATGTCCTTTTGTTCTGATCTACCGAAGAAACTCAAATTGATCGTCAACCCAAAATTTATAAGACATATCGAGTGTAATGCTTCATTCGCACCGCTTCTTAATCACCTGCTTTTAGGACCGAACGTGGGATCCCTGTCCATTTCTCTGCAATCAGGAGAGCCTCCATTTAGTTCATTGTCTCGAGCTTCCTGCAGTATTTTTTTACCCTCCAACTTAGCTCTGTCTTTTTTCTTTCCTCTTCTCGTTAAACACCATAACTGGATTCTGAGCCTCAAATCTATATGTCAACTGTGGCTTAGCCAACCCCCTAGAAGGCTAGAGCACAATATCCTGGAATTTATGATTTATGCCAAGCCCCTTGTCAGCCTCACGACTGCTGCCAGCTGAGCTGAAAATTGAAATGCTGGCTCCGTCCGTGGGGTCAGGCGGTCTGTGTTAACTAATTCATGACTAACCTTCGCTCGAGTGTTTTGCTTACCCGAGAGCACCTCATCTAGAAGAACCGAAATTTCACATAAATTCCCTTTATTCCTCCCCCTCATTGATCAGCCTTATTCAGGGCCGCAATGATTTCCCTCTGGACCCGCATTTCCTCCCCGTTTTGTGGCATCTTCAAACAATGCTGGCGGCGCGCTGTAGATCTTTCATTAACTGGAGACACGCAAAGGGCATGAGTCCCTCCAATGGAAAATGTGATGCAAAAGCCAAATGAGGTAAATTGCTCGACTTGCACCGCCCGGGACCGTTTAAGCGGTGTTACATGTCGGCGCACGGCCAAGGCTGGCCGACGGCAAGATTCTCACCAGAGCCCGAAGCAGTGGTGGGAGCAGGGCCACCCTCGCCACCCACAGATGCAGCCGTCTCGCTGATAATCACCCGACCACTCATGGGGGAACCCACAGTGGGAGCAGAAAGGACAGTGTAGGTCAGCCCGGCCACTGCGCCTAGGGAGCCCTCGGCGTAGACTCTAGTGAATCCGTTCGTGACCTTCGCCTCTAGCCACTCCTTGCTTTCACAATCACACCCGGTAGCTGCGTAGTCGTTTGTACTTGAAGTGGTCACTCGCGCTGTTCTGTGTGCCTTCCTACTGCTGCCGGTCTGTCCCCTAAAAATACCGTCTCAGTGCAATTTGTTTTTGTTTGAGTTTTAGTTATGCCAGCGAGTTTCTTTGGGTTATGCCCGTGAGGGGGACAGCAGTACCTTAAGACAATCTCAGACGAAAGCCGCAGGGCTGTGATCCACCCGTGATCCTGAGAGAGACGCCCCTGGAACAACTCGGGTGATTCCTGGCCGCGGACGCCTGTCTCCTGCAGCTGGAGCGTCATCAGGTCTGACTCAGCTTTTCCTGGACTCGGGTCCGACTGCCCTAGGAAAGCTCTGCTGTAACCGGGAGCTCCCAGCACGAGCTGCTCGGCTCACCGTCCGAGAGCTGGCTTCCCTGGAACTCAGAGCAAACGTGATCACACAGGCGTCCCAACTAACGTTCACGCCCTGGGCGTGGGTCGTGACCAGGTCCGTGAGCACGTGGGGAGCCGAGCTGGATTCCCTGCTTCGGTAATGGAAAGCGTGGCCCCAGTTTCAAGATCTGATTGACTATCAACTCACCTCCAGGAAGGGATGTGGAGCTAGTGGTATCGTCGTTGTGTTGATGCAGCTTGTTTGGGTGCATGGTGCCTGCAGGTGTAGCGTGAGCGCCTGCCAGCCTCGCCCTGCAGCCCGAGTAACAGACTCACCACTTCTCATACTCAACCCTGGGAAGGACGCCCAGCATCGGGACCTGCAGACACACTAAGCGCCTTCCTGGGTCAAGGAAGAATGGGCCCTGGGCCCTGATCTCTTGCCTCATGTCCCTTCTCTCTTAGGCTGCCAGTGCCAGGTCTGCAGGAATGTGTGGTGACCAGGATCTACAATAAGAGTCCCACAGCCGGTGACTGACATTACTCAGCAGGTGGCCCCAAAGAACACAGGCCAAGATCTCTTGAGCCCTGGAAAGTCAGGAGATCCTGGAGGTGGTGATCACATAAGTGTGTTCCTCGTTCCTGTAGATGGCAGAGCCCGAAGCAGTGATGGGAGAAGAGCCACCCTCGCCACCCACAGATGCACCCGTCTTGCTGATAATCACCCCGACTACTCACAGGAAATGCACCGTTCAAGTGGAGAGGAAGGGACAGTGTAGGTCAGCCCGGCCACTGCACCTAGGGAGCCCTCGGCGTAGACTCTAATGAATACATTCTTCCTGTGGAATGAGAATGGAGTTCATGGCCCTAAGCATTTGGCTCAGTGGATAGAGCACTGGCCTGTGGACTGAAGGGTCCCAGGTTCAATCCTGGTCAGGACTGGGCACGGACCTCAGTTGCAGGCTCGATCCCGGGCCCTGGTTGGGTGTGTGTAGGAGGCAATCACTTGATGTGTCTCTCTCACATCAGTGTTTCTCTGTGTCTCTCACCCCCCTTTCTATTCTGAAAATCAATGGAGAAATAGCCTCGGGAATGGACTGACTTATGAAACACCATGGCTGCGGCTTCTGAATGGAGGAAGTGCCTCTGCACAGACCTGAAGGGGCTGCTAGCTCAGCCCTAAAGAGCCCTGTGGCTTCTGTTGCCAGAACCCGTTCGTTCCTCCGTGTGTCTGAGTTTGGTGGTGGAAGGAGAGGGCTGCACCCGGGTCTCCCAGGACCATGTTTTTTTTTTTCCACTGAGATGGGCGATGGCAGCTAAACTCACATATGGGCATCTGGGCAACAATCCCCCTGGGGAGACACATTAATGTATACATTTAACTGGGTTATAACCTATTGGCCATAGACACGAAGGCATAAGCAAGCCATTAACAAAACAGCTTTGACTAAATATAGTTAGCACTAAATATAGTTGGTTAATTGGTATTTAATATGCTTATTAAATGTCAATTAAGTATCTTTAGCAATGAATTGGTACCTAATTAACTTACTATAGCTATCCTGTTACTTGACATTTGAACAGCTAAATATCCTCCACAAATTTAATGTTTTAATAAGAAACAAATTATCTATGTATTGCTCATGAAATTTTTAGTTCGTTTAATGGGATTTAAATGTATCTCCCAACCTGGATACGTGTTTTTCTGATAATCTACTGGTATTTTACATTTCAGGTCATCGTAACCTTGGAGGGCTGCTTGTATGAGAGGAAAGGCTGTGGCAGCCCTGTGTTGTCATGCTCTTTCCCTCGCTGGAGCTTCCATTTCTTCATCCGCTATAGGATGTTAACAGTAAATATTATAATTACATAAAAAATCAAGTTATATAAAACATATATATATTTCATATATAAATATAGTGCCCTTTGGGCTAGATGTCTTCTTAAAACTAATGAGTAAAATTTGGGGGAAGGTTGTATGCAATCCTTGTATTGACTGAATTTTCAGATTTCCATAGAAACTCTTCAAATAATGTGATGTTGGAACAGAAGCCCAAGAACACTGTTTTCCTGGTGGGGCCTCGAGGGTAGCCCAGGCCTGGCTTTATCAGGTCCCAGTTGCACATGCCTGGCCCTGGGGACCGTGCGCCTTCCTCTCTGGCCTTTTCATCTCTTCCAGCTCCTGCCCGCAATCCCATTTTCTTCTTGGGTTTGAGGATGTAGCCCATTGCTGGTCTTTCATGCAGACACTGTGGGCGTGTGACAATGGTTTTATCTCAGTATTTGTTGTGCTTTAAATTTTGTGTTTACTTACTTCGTTTACGGTCTCAGCCAAGCTCTGTGTTAATTCCACTCTTGCTTGCGCTTGAGGGCCCCATGGATGGCTTATCGTCTCAGCAGCGTGCTTGTGTCTGTCGGGAGCACGCAGCCATGAAGGCCTTGTGCATGCACTGATCTTCCTTTGAGTTGCATCTCCTGTGCTTTATAAACAAGGCTCCTTCTAGTAAACACCTGCAATAATTTTCGTGCCAATTACCATCTTGGTTTACTATACTGGAAACCATGCACACTCATCAAACATTTGCTTTGCTTTAACCTATAAATACGGCAAATTCAGGAGACAGGAGGTACTTGGCCTGTGTCCCTTAGGATCTCTTGTTGGGTCTTTTATAAATGACTAAAGGCCTGATGCACGAAATTTGTGCAAGCGGCTTGGCCCTTGCAGCTGCGGCTTCGTCGGGAAGGTCATTGGAGTGTCTGTTCTAATTACCATATTATGCTTTTATTATTATAGATTATTATAGATATGATGGTTTCATTTACTTTGTTTTTCAAAGTCTTTGGGTCAAGCTCTGCCCATGATCGCTGACTAACTTATTGAGGTGGCGGTCAGCCTGGTGGTAGCGGCTGAAGCCCGTGTTGTTTCCGGGCAGCGTACATCCTGGGAGGGCTGCTCCCTCGCTGCACCTTGCACACGGCAGAGTGGGTCTCTGTGATCGCTGTGGAACAATGCATCCAGCATTTTGTCGTTATCCCTTGGCTATTTCTCAGGAAGTCTTCTGGGTCTTTGTTGGGCCACAGTGCACGGCCGAGTGAGGGGACTGAAATGGCCACCTCCCCCACCGGTGGCCTTCCTTTCATCGCCGGCTCTGAGATTAGCTTCTAATAGCCTCTCCCCACATGAGCTGAGCGTTATCATCTTCATTAGCATTGTGGATGCCATTGTTGTACAGGTGCGAAAACATCCCCATCCCTGTGATTCCTGCATCTTCCCCGTGGACCTGCAGTTAGTGATTAGCGCTGCATTAGTCATCCGCTGACATATATGCGGTTCCCAGTTTGTTCTGGAAACGACGGCTGGACTCCGGCGTGAAGCCCCACTCCAGGATGGAGTTAGAGGGGACAGAGGGTGCATGCTACCTGCACAGGCCGGGCAGTGTAGCCCAGGGTCTAAAGCTGGACTCGGAATGGAGAGATGCGGCGTCTTCCCACGACACTGATAGCGGGGAAAGGACTCGCTGCCTCAGTTTCCCTGCCTCTAAATAGGAGAGTAGGGAGGTGGTGTATTTCAAGTGCCTAATTATGTCTCCTTGGAAATCGTAAGGCTCCTCCAAAAGGCCCCTGTCATGGCTGTGGACTGTTTTCTAAGAGACTCAATGGTAAGTAGGACTAAGACAGCGGGAAAACAAGACGACACTTTCTGAAGTGTCCTGTGGCTTCGGTAGCTTCCCAGCTAAAGCTAAGACATGGTAGCCAGTCTGTGTGCTGCCTGGGAGGAGACTGTCCCCCCAGCCCCTGGCCTTCGTGCTGGTGCTTCCTTGCTCAACCGAAGAAAAACAAAGAGGGAGAAAGGGACTTATTTCTCTTGTATAATGAGCTGTCTTGAAGGCGTTGTTTGAAACTAAACCATGAGGAGCGAATGCCAGCCCTTCGGCCTGATTTATAGTGTCAGCTACTCACCTTAATGTCATGGATCTCAGGTTCCCCAAGAGTCCTCGTTATCCCCAAGAGCTCCACGGTTCTATGGAAGCACACGGACACAGTTCTATGGAAGCAGGCATCCCATCGTGTGGCAATTCCTTATTTATGAGGTGAGGAGGTTTGATATTAGTAGGACACACCGTGCTTGAAGTCATCACCTATGTCACCTACGTGACCTAACTTGAATCTACCGGCCACTAGAACAAAGACATTCCAGCTGCCATGTCAAGGCGAGCGCCGGGTTATGTAGGTGTCAGAGTACAGCATGCACGGAGACCACTTTCTGCCTCGGGCGGTGAGCTCCTGGGTGGAAGGTGGAAACACAAACCAGACAAATGAGCACGATTCACACCAGGGCAACGAGTGGTTCAAGCTCTTGTGAATCAGACACTTGCGTTCGAAGAGAGCTGGGCTCCTGAGCTCACTGCCGAGGATGGTCTGTGCACGTGTCGCTGGGGACTTTACATGAAAAAGAGAATGACTGTAGGAAACAGGCCATGGAGCGGGGTCCGCATCACTTCATCACTTTTCACGCTGAGTTTATAGAAGACACACACACACACACACACACACACACACACACCCATCCTGGCTGTAACCCTGAAGCAAGACGAGGACTGACTATTGAGCATCCACTGTGGCCAAAACACCCTGTGCTAGACTCTGAGGAACTGAGTCTAAAGGGGACCCAGCCACGGAGACGGGTTCGTACACTCCTGCCTGCCGTGCAAGTCAGGCAGCACCGCACAAAGGGCTTTGGGTGGAAGGAGAGGAGCAGGCACTTCTGCTCAACAGTGCTGGTGGGGGCTACGAAGGAGGGATTGTGGGGCTGAAGGAAGTATCTTACCAGTTTCTGAAACGTAATGTTATGTATATTTCATAATACATGGCATTTCCACACCAATACCTGTGGAGTGGAAATCTTGTTTTTATTTTACTAAATATGCTGGCATACTTGTTCTTATTGCCACCAAAAGTAACGATAAGTTGCAGTAGTGATAGAAATAGGACAGAAGTGAATTGAGAAGTCATTTTGGTGAAACTCTCTACTTCTATCTTCAAATCGTTGGCTGTTATGGCAAAGTGAGTGGTTATTTTGATGTTCAGTGAAGGAATTTACAACTAAGAAAACCATCTGGCATCACGTGCTGGTTATAATATTGACTAGTTTCTCACAACTATCCTGAAAAAATGTAATTAGCATTGACATGTATTCACAAACTCTGGCCCTAAATCTTCTCTGTCTCAAAAATAATCCCAGTTATTGGTATTATTATTTAGAGAGTGGATTCACATGGCATATCCAATTCAATCCTTCTGGTAAAGCCTGGGTTTATCAAGTACATGAACTATTCCAGTATCTACCTACCCATCACATCCACTCACTACCCTGCCTTCTAGGTGTGTTTCCAAAAGACAGATCTGTTCAGGTCTGTGACCCCTAATGTCTAAAACAAGGCCATTTGTGGTTTCACACCAACCTAGCATTCCCACCTCATGTTCTGCCAAGTGGATGATGTTCTCCAATCACAGCTAACAGTTCTTTGGGCCTGTCTCGCCCTGCTAGGCACCCATGTCTTCGAACACGTTTCTCTACCCCACAGCCCTCGTATCTCATTCACCGACCTGTGAACTTGTACTTGAAGAGCAAGCTCATTCTTACCTTTGTGAACATTTTTTGACCTCATTCTTCAGAGTTAATGTGATGCAACGGTAACACATGCACACAGTTCTACAGAAGCAGGTATCCCATTGTGTGGCAATTCTTTCTTTATGAGCGTAGCTCTCCATAATTAGAATCACCACAGCATCTCCAGAATAAGACAGTGTCATTCACCATCATATACGGTACATACGGAAGGACAGCTTCCATAAACATAAAGCACATGATCAATAATCATTACTCTCATCTCACAGAGGAGGGGCTGGAGCTCAGAGAGGTTGGCGAACTTGCCTGAGGTCATCTAGTCATGAGCAGAAGAGGGAATGCCAGCCCCTCGGCCTGATTTATAGTGTCAGCTACTCACCTGAATGTCACAGATCTCAGGTTCCCTAAGAGTCCTCGTTATTAGATTGATTCACTTTTCTTCACTTACCACACAATTATAGGCGCCGCATTCATTTGCGAGGGCTGCCACTACCAAGTACCGCAGACAGTGTCCTAAGCAACTGAGTTCTTCCCTCTCAGCACTTGAGGCTGGAAGTCCAAGAGCAAGGAATGGCAGGGTGGCTTCTCCCGAGGTTCCCCCTTTGTAGATGGCCATCCTCCTCCAGGGTCTTCACGTGGTCTTCCCTCCATGCCTGTCCATGTCCCAAACCCCTCTTTTCATAAGGACACCAGTCAGGCCGGGTTAGGACACACCCCAATGACCTCATTTTTGCCTTAATTATCTTCTTTAGCAGCACTATTTCCAACAATAGTCCCATTTGAGCTACTAGTGGTTATTATGTCAATATGTAAGTTTTAGGGGAACACAGCTCAGCCCGTAAGAGGTACCTGTCTTTTACTTCCGAGAAGTCAGAGCTGGTGCCAAGATTCCTGCAGCGCGATGTGCAGCCTGGCATTCAGATGCCCGGGTAGAACGGCGCCCCAAGTGTGCTTCCCTCCTCGGCATTCACAGCGTTCCCCTCCATCCGGGCTCTGGTTGCAAATGGTTAATATCATAAAGCCAGTAAAGTAAGGAAATTTGCCACGATTTATGGGGCAAGCCAGGGGTGCGGATGAATTCGAAGGCCCTTCCCCTACGAGTCCAAGCCCTGTCCTTGATGCTGTGAATCATGGGATAAAGGAATTCAGGTAAAAACTGGAAAGTTTCCTTTTAAAACAGTCAAACACCAAGGTGTCTCATGCTTTTCTGAAGGAAATAGATTCAGTAAATGGTGACCCCACCGGTCACAGCCTCAACGCCCACATAAAAGAGCGATCGTCTCAGACACCGTCCGCCGGTCACCGTGTGGAGTCCCGTGTGTGCCCTACACTTTCTCATCCTCACGCGCTTTCTTCTCCATGGCAACCGCGAGCCCTGGAGGACCAGGCATCTAAAGCGTCATCTCCCGGGGGCTTCTTCTCGCTCAATAAGAAAGTTTAAAACTCCTGACAAAGCCTCCCGTCTGGTTCCCCCTTCATGTTCCCTCCAGCGCCTTCCTTTTCTGTCTCCCTCTGTGATGTAAAGTAATACAGAGTCAGAGATACGGCCCTGTATGAACCCCTCGGAACTCAGAAGAGACGAGGAGCAGACACAGCGTACCACCTGCAGCACCAGACAGGGTGTGAGGTGTGCCCTTGCCTGGGGGGTTCAGGGTGAGAAGAGCGGGCACAGGGACAGTTCCCAGGGGAATCCAGGCATAAATAAGTTAGATGTGTGTGCCCTGCACATCCAGCCATGCCCCTGCATGTGGGCTTGGCATGTTCATGACTGTTTCCACAGCTTACATGTATCCCCATGTGTCAGGCGGGGCCATGACCCAGGAGCGAGCTGGTTGGTTGTTGGACTTTAGGGTGTCAGGTCAGGAGCTGACTGGGGGGTGAGAAATAAAAATGGAATTGATAAGCCTGGTGAGGGTGCTGCCAGGAGACTAAGCTTCACAGAGCAAGGTGTTGACGTAGGGATTTCGGTACTTTGCATAGTGATCAGGGGCAAGGGATAGGAAGCAAGTACTCTTTAAAGCAAACCACCACCCAATGTTGGGAAACATCCCGACATTCCCTCTCCCCCTTCTCTGCCTGCACCAGAGGTTTCTATGCTCTCTGCCCAGCTCGAGAACTGCTGAGTGGGAATTGGTGGGCATTGCCACCCATGTCAGGGGCCCTGGGAACTCATAGGCCCCACCCGAGGGCTTACCCCTTACCTTGTCCAGTGGCTGAAAGAACAGGGGTCTTCAGGAAAGTAGAAGGTTTTTAAAAGCCTGAGGGTGAGGATGGGAGAAGGGGCAAGAGGAGGAACAAAGAAGCCATCTCTGCAGAGTTCTGGCTGGGGGATGTACGCGTAGGGACACCTGCGGGATGTCCACGCAGAGATGTCCGTGTAAGGATGCGTGATGAATGTCCACGTGGGGATGTCCATGTAGGGACACATGAAAGGTTTTGGTGACTGAATTCAGGGTTAAATGAATGAATGAGTGTGACAATGTGGCTCTTTTAGTGACTGAGTTTGAGTCACAAGCTGAAGCGTGTTTTGTAGGTAGGGCCATGGTCTCAGCCCATGGGCTGTGGGGCCTGAAATCCGTGGCCATGACCTCAGCCCACGGGCCCTGGGGCCTGAGCTCCGTGGCCACAGGAAGGCAGGGGAGGATCCTGAAGGACAACACCCTCTTCTCACAAACAGGCTCAGTCACGCAGGATGAAGGATGCCCAGCACCTTGCACGTGGAAGAAACAACAGGAAACGATGCGCTCGATTCCACTCAGTCCCCCTCCCTGAGCCTCGTCTGTGGGCATACGGACGTGGCACGGTCAGGGCCAGACGGATGGGTCCCCAGAGACGCCAGCCTGGCGAGGGGTCTGCAGACCCCTGACTGGTGACGACTACCAGGACCATCCCTTGCTCTCAGGAATCACTGCAAATAGAATGTGACTCTTATGACAATCAACTAATAATCAATTAGTACAGTAATCTCCCCTTGTAGGAAACCTGCTGAAACATGATGAATTGTGCAAACCCAACCAGGCTCAAAGCTGAGAAGGGAAAAGTGGCTTCGCAGGCAAGTGCGTGCGCACACACACCACACACACAAATGCACACACACATGCACACACCACACACATACAAACGCACACACCACAAACACAAGCACACACACACAAACGTGCATACACAGATGCACACAGACACATGCACATACACACACAGAGAAAGGAAGAAAAAGAAAACACAGACTGAGAAGCAGCGTCCCCCGTGCGGCATGGCTGCCGCAGGAAAATGAAGCCCCAGGCCCGGCTCCAGGATGCTTTATGGGATGTGCTCCCGACATGCGGTGATGCACGGCCCCTCCGAGTCCTTAAGAGGGTCCCGAGAGCCGGCGGCGCGGCTCCGAGCGAGCACACGGTCCACACGTCACGTCCACACAATATATGGTTATTGTCCGAGGCGCAGCCCCGCGTGAGGCCTGGACGGGCCTCTTTGTCCTTCCTCAGAGGTGGGCTAAGGATGCCGCCGCCCAGCCAGGGGACAGCCTGGCTCCCACTGGCCGCCCCGCGAGCGCCAGGCAGAAGCAGCGGCCCCTTTGTCCGTGAGCTGTGCTCCTCTTTGTCTCACAGGCCCCGAAGGCCAAGGTGCACGCAGACCCCTGGAAGCAGCTCTGTGGTCTCCGAAAGCCACAGTCTCCACCGATTCCCGGGTGAGGGGCGGTGCTGGGACCTTGTTCCTGTCTGTCGTGAAAACCCCACGCGCAGGAGGCACAGGGCAGTGCTGGGGAGAACACCCCGGGGGGAGGGGGAGGGGAGGGGGCTATATTTTGCTGGAAACAGACGATTATGGTCCGGAGTCCAGAGGGCGCCTCTCTTTGTGACAGGGCCTTGGGTCTGACGCAAACCTGTCTCTCCGTAAGGGACAGGGGCTGAGGCCCCGGGGACACTCAGGGCGGCTCAGACCTCTCACTTCCGAGGCAGCTCCGGGCATGCTGGCCCTGATGCTCCACCCCAGAGCCCAGCTCCCTCCGTCTTCTCTGCGGAGGGCAGCAGACTTGGTCCCTGAAGATTTGACAAACAGAAACCGACAGGGGGGCAGAGCTTCTTGATCTCCAAGGCCCATCCCGAGCGCCTGTCACAGCTAATGCTTTTCTGCTGCGTCTCAGCATCGCGGCAGGAGGCATTGCTGTGCGAAAATCAGCGTGCCACTCGGGCATCCGGGCATCCGGGCAAGCCGTGATGTGTGCCCGTCCCCCCAGCCTCCTCCCCCTGGATGTCGGAAGAGGAAGCCCACATTTTAGGATTGGGAGACACTTCCGAGTGGCTCCCCTTCAGGTGGCGCACTCAGTTCTTCTCCGGGGACATGCCTGTCCAGGGCAGCGGGGCTGTGCGCACGTGGGGGACAGGACGGCTCCCCATCCCTGCTCTGAGCAAATGCAGAGCCCCTTCCCCTTCGGCCCAAGCACTTGTCTTCTCGTTCATGAAACACCACTGAGAACAAAAGGACAGAGTGCATTGCCCCTCAAAGCCCTTTCTTAGCGTCCTTCCAGCCTGAGAGGCTGGGCTTTGTCACTTCCTCCCACCACCCATTTCTGGCGACACTGAAGCCTAGGACCCAACGGGAGGGACCAGCAGATGTCACTGTAGTTCTGTTCATTTGTCTTTGCTCTGACGGGATTCTAGTCTCATCCTTTCTGCTCAGCCGATCACAGTCCTTATTTAAGCAAAGCAGAAGGCATCACAACATTGTGATTCACCTTGTCGCTCCCCTTTCATTGTGTGCGCAATTGGACACGTATCTTCCCAAACAGAGAGGCCAGCTAACAAGTCGCCTAGACCCCTTGGGGAGGTGTGGCAACTCAAGGCCCTGCTGAGCCCTGATAAGACACAGGACAAAGGAGAGCGGAGGGCAGGGCACGCTGACTCTTCATTCTGATGGACAGTGGGCTGCAGACATCCCTCATTCCTGTGGGGGTTTCAGGGAGCCCTGCCGGGAAGCAGTGCCGGGTGTGAGGGCGTGTCCCTGCCAGGGTGGCCTGGACCACTCAGTAGAGGAGAAGAGTTAGTAGAGGGAAAGGGGGGCACAAGACTGGTGAGTCCTTGGGGATGAAATCCTGGAGGGACAACACTGTCTGCATTGAAGACATCACTGCACTCTTGGGTGAAAAGAAAGGTCCACTCGTTAACTTCAGGGTCTCAGTTGGGCAGGAGGTATGACACCATCTGTGGGAAGTTCGGTGTTGGAGGGAGAGAGACGGTCCATGAAATGAAGACGGTAGGACTCTCTGCCCTCCTGTGCCAGGCTGTGCCGCCTGTGCCCACCCTATGAAAGAAAGAAAGTCAACATCTAATGGAAAAATCCAACAGGTCTGCCCCCGCTAAGCAATCATCTCATAACCTTTGGAAGTAGAAGACCTTGGTTCTTACCTGTGGTGAGTTGGCATGTACTTAGGCTGAGAACATGGGTGAGCAGTGAGAGGTCACTCAACCACAGGGCCGACTGGTGCAGAGACCACAGGAGTAAGTGAGGGAAGCCTGGAGCGTAGACAGGCCTGGCAATGGAATGCGCGCAACAGAAGTTACATAGCCCTCTCGTGCCCAAGCATTCAGGTCCCACCAGCAGAAGCCGAGATGCTGTGGATGGGCATCCTCTCCATTTGAGAGAAACGCTGTGTCCAGGATGGAGCTTTGCGCTCAGCCCGCCCACCACTCAGCACCCCCACACATCACCACAGCTGCTGAGTAAGCGGGTGGATTGTCCAATGATACAGCCAGACCTACGTCTTCTCTGCAATGTGCTATTTTGACTTCATTTTTAGCCACAAGTTCAAGCCAAAGCCATCTCTTAAAAACCAGATTCTCCGTTAGGCACTTCCTTCGCCTTCCTCCTCCTCCCTTTCTTCCTCCTCCTCCTCCTCCTTCTCCTCTTCCCC
>PVJC01019649.1:0-29987 GCA_004026665.1 Murina feae | reverse complement strand
AAAAAAAAAAAAAAAAAAAAAAAAAAAAAAAATCAATAAAATATATATTAAAAAAAAAAAAAGTTGTACTGTCTTAGCAACATTCAAATATGCAACGCGGTGTTCTTCACGGAGTCGCCGTGCTGTTTTCAAGGTTTTTTGTAGAAAACACTTTTCTTTCCCTTCACCAAGTGAAATATCTGTGCTCCTTGACTTGTGTGGGTTTTAGTTTCCATCAGGTCACCCTTTGCAGGGGAAGGTTAGAGAAAGCAAACAGCACTTTCTAATTGATTCACCTTTTGGGGGGCCCCGAAGGCTTAGAGAAGGTGGCCCAAGCCCTAGACCTTATCATCCGAAAAGAAGTGCCCATCTATTTCTGCCCTTTCTGATACCTACCCATAAGCTGAGGTTCTGCCTACAATTCCAGGGCCATCCTACTCCCCCTAAAGCCACACATGGCCCCTGGTTAAGAGTCATGCTCCAGGCAAGCACCGTGGGGTATGGCTCTCAGCCTCGTGCTCCGTGTAAACTGAAGCCGAGAGTTAACACACTATGTTATCCTCGGCTTCTGGACCCTCGTTCCAGATCATTTCATCTCTTTGTCTACTCAGACATCATCTCTCCTCCCTCCTGCTCCGTCCCCTTCCTTCCCCCCCCCCTCGCCCCGACACACACGCACAATAAGATTCCCCTTTGTCTCCGTCTCTGTTTCAATGCCTTAGACTCTGGTTGGCGCAATAAAGTCCAAATGCACTCTGCTCCCACCACCATTCGTTTCCAGGATTTCTCCGCGGCTCTGTCTTCGGGGAGACTCGGAAATTGATCCGTGGAAACACACATTTCCCCTGAACCCAGTAAGGAGCCTTTCATCACCTGGACAGAGAGGTTTCATTTTGGAAAGGAGCGGACAGAGTTTCTCCGAGGTGCCGTAAATTCTCGAGATCGTCGGCACATATATTGCATCTGTGTGTGTTTGTGGGACATAAATTATTTTAAAGGAGTTCATTTCGAACAGTATCAGGTTTTAATTATGATGATCTCATGTTTGGGTAAAAGGCAGCACCCTGCTGCTAATATCTTCCGAAACGAGCAAGCCATTAGCCTGGTGCTCTCGGCCCGAGAGTATCAGAGGGAGCAGTCGAATTAAAGCCGTCAGTATTTAATTAAAATACGCCGCAGCTCGCGCCGTATTCAGAGGGCACGTGGTTTAAGCATTCAGGCTGCGAAAGCGCCTCATCAATTAATAATTATTAAGGATTCACTGGATGCAGAGCCACGCATTGGACGGCTGGCCGGAATGTCGCCAGGAAGATTTAAAAAGCAATCTTCCGTGGATAAGCCACCACGCCAGGAAGTCACCTGTGGCAGTCAGCGTGGTATAATGCCTAAGACCCACGCTCGCTCCAAATATTAAACTGAGGCAGCGTACCGTCCTGGGCCACGGCAAGCATTTGAGTCAGTCACTCGATAAACATAGATATTTGAAGTTCTCGATAGTTTGCTGAGTAGCTGAGGAGCCCATGCTCAAACCAGGGCCGGCGTCACCCCGGGCAAGGACACCAAGAACACCTGACGTGAAGTAGGCGTTCTCCCCGTCTACCTGTCTAGGACCCGGTGCGTCGATCACTTTTACACGCTTACAATCAGATTTATCATCATCCACCTGGAGCTGGAGGGCGCGCGCTGCCCCTCTCCTGCTCCAGGTCGCCTCTCATTTCCTGCCTGCGGTCCGTGGTGTTGACATGACAATGACGGTGACAATGATGGTGATGACCAACTCAACCCCAAGGACAAAGCCGATTCAGGATGTGGGCTCAGATGGGGCCTCCGCCCCTGACCGTCTCCCAGGCAAATGAGTGGGCTCTTCTGGACCTCAGGCTTGGCCTCTCATTGGTAAGGAGGTGGCGGTCCCTTCAGAGGTGACCACCCTGGAGCATGGGGTTGGGGGGGCGATTGCTCTTCTTTCAAGGAGGAAGACAGAGAACCACCCACCATCGCAGCCCCCCCACCCCACCCCCGCCCCAGGACCCCTGCAATTCCCAAACAAAAGGGTGACGTGAGGGTCCATAGAGAATGAGGTCTCACTCCTGGCCCAGCAGGGGAGGCAGCCACAGATGGAACGTAAAACATAAAGGGGTTCAGGCAGAGAGAATGTGGGGTCCCTAGAGAGAGTGACCGTGTCCTGGGCAGAGGGGAGGCCTGCGTCCCGCCCACCTGGTGACAGAGGGCTAACAAGGGGGTGCAGGGAACTGCAGTGTGTCCTGTGCTTGTGTGAGTCCCGCTCTGGCTGTGGGGAAAGTGGGCAGAGGCCAGAAAGGCAGGTAGATCTCCACCTGCAGAGCCGCCGCCCGGGGACCACACAGGAGCCATATCCTGCCCATCGCAGGAAGCCGGGGGGCGTTTTAAATATTTCAGTCCATGATTAATCGCCCATTTGCAGGCTCACTTCATCAGCCGCCCCACATGCTATTAGAGGCCTCCACGTGCGTACAGAATTAAGTACGTATGAGACGTCTCAGGAGCGGACCCTTTCACCAGCACATTAGGCCACATCACAGCGGAGGCAAACGCACCGCAGCCCATGTGGGGAGGAGTCCCTCCTTGTTCGTTGCAGGGCTATGTGGATGTGGGCAGCGTGTTTCAATCAAGAGGACAACGGACCCTTAGCCGGGAGCTACTGGAACCGTCCCCTGGCAGCTGTGGGCACAGGGCAGATGGCCGCTTGCAGCTCCCAGGGGTGGCCAGGCATGTGGGTAGCCTTAGCGGTGCAGAGGACTCTGTCTCAGGGCCTTGGGTGGGGCAGCACCCCTGCTCCTCGCAACACCCCCTCCAGCCCCGCACCCTCTCCTCCTGCCTTAGGAGAGGCAACAAAGGAACGTAAACATTGTGTTTACCCTTGAACAATTGGTAGTCACCCCTAGCCGGTTTGGAAAAAGCCTTGGCCTGTGGATGGAAGGGTCCTGGTCGGATTCCGGTCAAGGGCACAGGCCCGGGTTGTGGGCTCCATCCCGTAGGGAGCGTGCAGGAGGCAGCTGATCATTGATTCTCTCTCATCATGAAGTTTCTGTCTCTCTTCCCCCTCTCACGTCCTCTCTGAAATCAATAAAATAAAGTAAAACAAGTGGTGGACATTGCGGTTGTCTCCACTGATTTGGGCGTTACCGGTAATGCCGTCTGCCATGTATGCACGAGCAGTGGGGTGGGCGTCTGTTGTCAGTCCTCTTGGATACGCACCCAGAAGTGGAACTGCTGGGTCACATGGTGACTCTGTTTAAATTTTTGAGAAACTGCCAGAGTTTTCCACAGCGGCTACGTCATTTCACATCCCCACCCGCAATGTAATTTCTTCACATCCTTGCCAACACTTTCTTGCCTGCCTTTTTTATTACAGCCATCTATAATGTGTCATGTAGTGAGCGATGTTAGGAAGGAAAATAAAGCAGGATGAGTGGACAGAAGGGTGGGGAGGCGGCCGTCCTGGGAGGCTGGTCTGACAAGGAGACCTCTGCGTGGGAACCTGGATGAGGCCAGGGATGGAGCGGGGTGGGCGGCGGGGAGAGCGTCCCTGCAGAAGGGAAGGGAAAAGGGAGGCCGAGGGAGGCGAGGTCACACAGGACCTCCCACGCAGACAGCGACTGTGGGCCACACGCTGACCACGCACAGGTGATCGATGCATGCCATCCAGTCTTGGCCGGAGGCTTTTCATGTCAGTTCTGACATGTTTGTTGGCGTGTCTTCTTTTTGAGGCAGAAGAGAGAACAGGTGGGAGCAGGTCTCGGGGGCTATAGACTGGGTGGTGTGGTCTCAGAACCTCCGTACCAGGGGAGGTCCGCACCTCCGGAGAGCACATACTCAGGGGCTGTGGAAGGCATGGAAGGCTTAGGATTCAAGCAACTCTGGCTTCACAGAGGTCCGATGCCTCTTTGTCTCCTGACCTGGCCACCGTGAGCAGGCCCCAGAACACGCTATCTCTGTTACCTGGAGCGCCTGACCACGCCGTCATGCTCTATCCTTGGAGGAGCTGGTGTGCTCAGCTGGGAGCAGAGAAAGGTCGTGATGGTGACCTTCAACTCACCTTCATGTCAACACCCCCCCCCCCAAGAGTCCTTGCGTTATCAGGTGGCAATCACAAGGACCAGTTTACAGGGAAGCTGCAGGAGGAAGAGTACAACCTAATATTGTGAAGGACCGTGTACAACAGGAAGGGCAGCGAGCTCCATGACTAGTTCCAAGTAGAAAATGGATGGACATTTATCTGGGATGGACACACGGGATTCCAGCACCACAGGGGAGCTTGGACCAGAGCCCCTTCGGAGCTAAGATTCTACAATCCTATTGCACTGTCTCCCTCCGAGGTGAAAACCAAGCCCATGGGTGAGGGGGGCCCTGGGGAACACATGAAGGTCATTTCCGGCGCGCCCCGAGTCTTGCTCCTCGAGCTGCGTGCTGGGGAGGGGCTTCGGCCGCACCTCCCCCTCCAGGCGCACCCAGCCTGTTGGTGGTGAGTGCGATATGTCCCAGAACATGTCAAACTTCATTTGCAAAATATCAGACTGCTGTTTGCTTCCCAGAGCCAATCTGCAGAGTAATACGTTCCATAACTTTTGCTCTTTTTGCTCTCCAAAGCTAGGGCTCTTTTTGGAGTCGACGGCGCAATAAATGCGGAATCTGGTGCAGATTCCAATGGAAAGAAAAGATATTGTTATTTAAAGGCCAAATAACGGCTTAAAATTAGAGTCGCGAAGGCATTGGAAAACACCAGGCTCCCCAGATGGCGTGGAGATAATTCACTTTGCACTCAGTCCGCTCCACGCTAAAAAAAAATCCCCTTGACTCTGTTTCTCCTCAGATTGAGGGTTGGTGCCTGCTTTAAACATATGTGCTTCTCTCTTTAAATTTAGCTCTGAGTCATGTTGTATTACATTAGGGATGCAGCAGGCAGGCACTTGGAAAATGTACATCAATGCGTTTTATTTTTAAATTATATAAAAATAAAAATATATGTTTAACTATATTAGGCTGTATTTTTGCCCAATTTCAAAATGGTTGCTCTGCAGAGCAGATTAGATAAAAACATTAATAAGGCTGATGACACTGTGATTCTGGAACCCTGCCCGGAGCCACTCGGCAATTCCTGCAGCGCCTTGCCCTGCGCCCAGCCAAGTGCGGGTGGGGATTCGTCACTGAAGCCGCCTCCCCCCTGGGCCAGGCGGCTCCCTGAACAGCTGCAGGGCGGCCTAATTGAGACGCACCGTCCTCCTGTGTCAGGTCCGGGTGGCAGCCAGCCAGAGGCAGACAGTCTAGAGGGACGACTTTAGTTTAGTGGCTAAACTCGTGGGATTTAAGCCTCAGACAGACAATGCCGGGTGCAGATCCCGGCCCTGCCCTTCTAATCCACGCCTCCTTGGGAAAGTGAGGGGCCTCACGCGTGTCTCGGGTTCCGGGCCTGTGAAATGGGACTGCTGTGAGGGCTACTGGTGACAACATTTGATTCATTTAGTCCTTCACACTGCACAAATTCGTTAATATCAATGAGACAAAAGTGGTGAATGGAGTGAACAGACCCACAGTCTGAGCCCTCATGGTCCAGGGGGAGGGAGACACTTAAGGGAGAATCATAGCCATCATGATTTAACCAGAATTATGATGAATGCAACGAGGGGGAGTTTGCAACTCGGGGCCCCTCCTAATCTGAAGGCTCAGAGAGTTCTAGCAAAGTGAACCAACATAAGCCCAGGCACATAGTAGGTACTTGTTAGGCCCTGCACTGGTTTTCTGTGGCTGCCATCACACATGGCCACAAGCCTCGTGACTTGAAACAACACACACACACCTTCTCTTATGGTTCTGGAGGTCAGAAACCTGAAGCAGCTCTCACTCAGCTAAAAGCCTGCTCAGCAGGACTCTGCTGTGTCTGCAGACTCGAGGCAAGAATCCAGGCACCAGCCTCTTCCAGCTCCAGAGGCCACCTGCGTCCCTTGGCTCGTGGCGCCTTCCTCCGCCGGCAAAGCACAGCGCTGTGACCTCTGCTTCCCTGCCCCATCTCCTTGTCCTGCCTCTGACCTTCCTGCCTCCCTCTTATAAGGGTCCTGGTGATGACACTGGACCCACCTCAGTAATCCAGACTGTTCTTTCTGTCGCACAACCCGTAACTTGATCGCCTCTGCAAAGTCCCTTTTGCCATGTCCGTTAACGTGCCTGCTTCAGGGATTGGGGTGCAGACATCTTGGGGGGCAATACTCTGTCTACCACACCGAGGTATAGCAATATCCAAAAATAGGATTTGCAGGCAAAAATGAACGGAGAAAATAGAGGGGAGGAAATTATAAAGAATAATAATAATATCTGGCTATTTCCCTACCCTGTTGGGCATATGTTTCAAGATGGAAGGAGCCTTCAGGATGCCTGGCAGTGGGGCTCAGAGCCAACATGTGTTTACAAAACAAATAGGTTCCTGAGGTTTTTATTATATTAACAAGAACTTTATAGTTCTGAAGGAGAGTTTAGAGATAAACTACAGCTAGGAAACCAAGCGACCAAAAAATTACTAGCTCCGAGAAACATAAAATTGCACAAAAATGCCATCGTGGTGCATTTACATAAATCACGCTGTACATAGGACACACTATTGATTTAATTAGATTCTATGCTGCTGGGAGGATGAGGAGAGAGTCTGTGTGCACACACGTGTGTGCGTGCATGTGTGTGTGGAAGAGCGCAAGCCTCATTTTCTCTAGCAGGGAGTCAGGTAGATGGCGCCTACAACTGGAAAAGTCAAGAGCAAGTTCGCTGCTTCTGGGGCAATACATTAGGGTCGGCAGGTGGGGCTCTTTCAAAATACAAGCCTTGTAAGCCTGGTCGACTTTTTAAATTATGGGCGTGCATTACTTTAAGGTAAACGCTTGGTTTAAAGAGAAGAAAGGACAATAGTGCTTTCTGGGAGGGCAGCCCCGTGGCGGTTCCAGGATTGCTCTAACCCAGCCTCAGACCACAGAAGGAAGATGACCTCAGCAAAGGACCGCACACCTGTGGGCGGTCCTGCTGGGCCACGGTGCCCTCTGCCCTCCGCCCTCCGCCCTCCGCCCTCCTCAGGGATCATGGCAGCTGCTGCTATGACAGTAGAGGGTGGAGGACAGACAGGGTCCTGTGAGCTGCAGGCTCCTGTCGCTACCCAGAATCCTTTCAGCAAGCCTGGTGGCCGCGGTGCAGGGGTCGACTTGGGGGTGACTAGGCTTCCTGGGACAGACCTGGGTAGGGAGCTGGAGAGGGAGACCCAAGAGCTTGGGAGCTTGGTCTGGATTCCATGCTGGCACTCACTGGGGATGTGAATACAGTTCTGTCTCTTCAGCAGCCAGAGACCCCTCTCTGCCTTCCGCTGTCCCTGTCCGCAGCTTTCTGCTCCAGTCTCCAAGTCAGAGATCTCAGGGGAGGGGGCGCCCTGGTAGGGGAGGGGGCGGCCTAAGCCAGAGGAAGTGCTGGCCTCCATCAGCAGTGAAGTGCCTGGCTGCTGAGAGGTTTCCCTGGGATTCAAGACCCCAGGCAGAGCTGGCGCCATGGAGCTCAGCACAGTTGATCTGAAAAGTGGTGAAGAGTGTGAAGAGCATGCACGTCTGGCCTGGGAATGGGCGCTCGGCGTGGGAATCCCGAGCCTCTGCCTGTCACAGGGGTTCAGAACACGCAGCTGAGTTCTTCGCTCCCAGCTCCTGCCCGGCCAGGCCACCCCCAAATGCGTGCGGGAGGGACTCTGTCTTTACCTCCGGCACCAGTCATGTGGGTTTCGGTTTTCACACAAGGTGTGTTTGTTTTGAATTAATTTCCCTAGGCATGGAGAAGGGCCTTGGGGAAGAGACCATGAGGAACCTTATTCTTCTGGTTCTTTCTTTTATATATACTAGAGGCCTGGTGCACGAATTTGTGCATTGTTGGGGGGGGGTCCGGCCAGCCCACCCTGATCATGGCCCAGGGGAAGGGGATGTGAGCGGTTGGCCAGCCAACACTGCTCCCAGTTAGGATTGGGGGCGGGGCCTGCCAGGGAGAGGGGCCTCAGGTCATTGGCTGGCCCCACCCCCTGGTAGAACTCCCAATTGAGGGGACAATTTGCATATTAGCCTTTTATTATATAGGATATTATTTTTTAATTGATTTTTACAGAGAGGAAGGGAGAAGGATAGAGGGTTAGAAACATCGATGAGAGAGAAACATCAATCAGCTGCCTCCTGCACACTCCCCACTGGGGATATGCCTGCAACCAAGTTACATGCCCTTGACCAGAATCAACCCTGGGACCTTTCAGTCCGCAGGCCGACACTCTATCCACTGAGCCACACTGGTCAGGGCTTTCTGGTTCTTTCTTGATTTCTTTTCAACCCCCCACCAAAACAAAACAAAACAACAACTACCACCACCACCACCACCAACAGCAAAAAACAACATGAGATGTTTTCAGGCCAAACCATCCTAGAATCAGAATTGTTCAGTTCCATGCCTTTCTGGTAGCTCTTAGGAGCCAAGACTTGTGCATTTGCCAAGAGCCTTTTTGCCTTTTGCAAAGGCAGAATAACACAAGGTCCCCTAGCAACAGAGGCTGCTCCTGCGGGGGTCATGCCTTCGAGGTCCTGGAAAGTTGAGGATGACAAAGGCAACCTCACGAGTGTCCCCAAGGCCATCGACTTTGCACGCCTGAGTCTGGTGACTCCTCAACTCCATCAATTCACCCATCTGTGCAAACATACACCTAGTGAAACCCCAGCACTGAGCCAGGCCCTGAGCTAGATGCTTGGACACAGTGGAGAACAAGAGAGCTGAGTGTCCACCTGGGTGGGGCTGCCCATCCGACTTCGTAACTGACCTTAAATGACCACTCCCTGCGGCTCTGCCGTGTGCGGCCGGGCAGGGTGGTCACCGCGCAAGGGCTCCAGGCCAAGGGGACAAGTGGGAGCTGAGAGCCACCCTGTGGCCTGTTCACCAAGTCAGCGTGGTTTGCAGCTGCCTCTACCTGGAGGCGCACCTTTTTCTACCTCGCACCAAGGTGCTGCCATGTGGGTCACAGTAACTCCGACTGCTTGTGAGGTTATAGGGTGTAGAGACTGGTGGGTAGCCCCAAGTCCATGATTTCTGGGTTATGGTTAGAGTCTTCAAGTCCCAGTTGAGCTGAATGGTTGTTAGAGCCACACAAAGGGCTGCGGGCCTGCATCAGCTCTCCAAGAGGTAAGAAAGGGAGAATTAAAGTTCCGCCAATTATATTAGAACTGGTGCCAATTATTTCCTACGACAGGCTCATGTCCTCTGGCCTCCATTTGGAACTGGGGCACTCAGCCCTAGCACCCAGCTTTGTAAATAAAACCGCTCCCTCCCCCCACATCCTCGCCCCACGTCCCTGATCCGTCCTGAATAGCTCGGAGGACACACCAGCTGTCCACAGTGGCCACTGGCAAGTTTGACCACTTGGCTTCCCTGTCTTGTCACTCTGGGTGGGGAATGCTCATTCAGAGCTGCGTCACAGCATCTAAGAAACTGTTGAGGACAGACTGGGGAAGTGCAATGAACGTCTTGTATCTCCAAAGTGTGCTCTGTGGTTGAGGGTGAGTGTGTGTGCACGTTCCCTGGCCCAGCGCCTCTCACATTTTCAAGTGTAAATGAATCACGTCGATGCTTATTAAAATGAGTCATGATTCAGCAGGAGCCTTTCTACCAAGTGTCCAGTGAGCACCGAGGCAGCCAGGCATGTTGGGTGCCAGGCTGGGGGCATGGGCTCCGCCTCAGTCCCCTGAGTGAGCATCCCTCTGCCAGTCACTCCTGTGGGACCACAGCAAGTGTTGTACCCTGGCTGCACCTTCGCTTTTTGCTGAAAAGCAGACAGCAGAGTACCCGCCTTACACTCTGTAGGAGTCCACGAGAGGGTCTCTAGCAGTCTGGTACCTTGGAGTCACTCAATCCACGTGGGCATTGACATTTCCTAATACCCCACCTTTTAAGAAGGAATATCAGCCTGGCTGGTGTTGCTCAATGGTTGAGCATCGACCTCTGAACCAGGGGGGTCACAGTTTGATTTCCAGTCAGGGCACATGCCCAGGTTGTGGGCTCGATCCCCGTAGCGGGCACGTAGGAGGCAGCTGATCAATGATTCTCTCTCATCATTGATGTTTCTATCTCTCCCTCTCTCTTCCTTTCTGAAATCTATAAAAATATATTAAATACATAAATAGATAAATAAAAATAAAAAGGAATAGCAGAGAAAGGGAGACAATGAAACAAACCCTTGCTTGTCACATTTACCTGATCTTTGTCACAGTCTAACACTCAGGGCGCACCACCTTTTTGTCTAATCCCAGTCCTGGCACGTGGTAACTGCTCAGCTAATGGTTGCTGATGGAGTGACTACCGCTTCTGTCACTAACAGTAGCCGTAGCTGGCAGGGGGTCCCCCTTCTCCCTGTGCAGTAAAATTAGAAACCTCCAGAAAACTTAATTTTGCCTTCTCTAAACTCATCCATTATTCTGCACTGTTCCTTCACGTGAGCCCCAGAGAGGAAAAGAACTTCTGGGGCCACTTAGGAGCCACCGTCAGCTGCCCTGGGTCCCCAGCCTTGGAGGCCTCGCAGTTCCTTGATCTCCCCGGAGCTGAGTGCAGCACTCTCTGCAGGGTTGGCAGGTCTTTGGCTAAAGACTCGAGCATTGTCACCGTTGCAACCTGCTATCACCAGCACCTCCGGGGCGCCCTGGCCCACTCCGCCCGGCAGAGAGGTCTGGGTGTCTGTCCCCATGGGCGGGAAGGGGCCACGCCTCTGCCCGCTCTGGAGCCAGACTGAGCTGTCTCACCGTTGGTGCTCTCCCTATGGGTATAATCATGTTGACAGCTTCGAGAGACCACACGTTTCCCTAGTCGCTCAGAATCCTGTGGCCCGTGAGGTTCCTTCTCATGTTGTTTCCCCCACGACTGCAATGAGCACAGTTGTCAGGAGGAAAACCTCAACACATTGTGAGGAAACAGCAAACTCAGCATCCTAGCAGTGTGTTCCCCTTAGACGGATGCCTCACTCAGGCAGCTTAGGTGCCGCGACCACCTGGCAGGTGTGCCTGGCTCTGTGCGGGCCCAGTGCGGGCGCCCGAGCAGGGACCTGCCGCCAGCAGCCCAGGGGGGATGCGACCCAAACCCAGATGAGAGCCGGGAGGAGGGCCGTGGCAGCCAGGACGGGGCACATGGCGCTGACCACCCGGTACATCATCGAAAGCTGCAGCTCCGAGCTGAGCACTGGGAATGAAAAAGACAGGCTCGCTGAACCCGTCAAGCCACACCTCTCCACCGGAGGGCTGCATTCAATTCATTTTTTTTGTCTTAAAGGGATTTTTCTTTTCGGATTACGAGTTATAATTCCCTCTTTAAAGCAACTTAGGAAACAGAGAAGTGAGTGGAAAAGCAAACTGCCCACAATCCCACCTTTGGCCGTCTGTCCTCTCTGTCTATATCCTGTTGGTATGTTTATGTCTGTGCCCGCTGACCCATCCGTGTGGTGAGGAACCTTGAAGAACTGTTAAATAAATACGGCCCTGCTGCGCTTCGCCCCACGGCAGGCCCCCGGCTGTGGCCACGTGAGGAGCAGCCCAATTGCAGGCCGGCATCAGTAATTCTGAACACCGTGCTCACGACCTTTACGGCTCATATTAAAATCTGCTCTTTGTTTGCTGCATCCACAGCCACTTGGTATGTGTGGCATGCCCCCCGCTCAGTCATAGGGTTCTGATTGTTCTACCACCGAAATGTAGTTGGAGCCCAACCATCACTCACCACCCCCTCTGGCGTCTCCCTGGCCCATGTCACGGCCGACCCTCGTCTGGAATGCCACTTCAGCTCTCCCTCTGGTCTCTGTGCTTCCCCTGCCAAAAGCACCTTTCAGAACCGTAAATCAGGTCACGTCATCCCCTGCTTGATGTTCTCTGTGTCTTCTCGTGGCACTCACAGTGAAACCCAGGCTCGGCGCCCCGCCCAGGAGGACGGAGCACTCCTCGGCACCGCGCCTCCGCCACACTCCCCTTTGCTGAGCCATTCCCGCCCCGCATGGCCTGCTGGCTGCTCTTTGAATGTGCTACGCTCATTCCCCAACACACGACCTTTGCATATGCTGATCCTTCTCCCAAGAATGCTTTTTCCACAGATTTTTGTATAACTCAAGCTTTTTCTCCATGGAGATATTCTCTAACCACTCTTTCTTTTTAAACAAAGGTAACTCTTCAAGCCTGTTGTCTTTTTTTTTTTTAAGTCATAAAATCATTACTATAAAATTATTGTTAAAGTGCACAGTACTCTCAGGGAATCTTAAGTTATAGACTTCCAGAATTTGAGAATCATAAAATTGTATAATTCAAATCTTATAGTCATGGGATCTTCATTACGTCAAAGAAGAGAGTCCAGGATTTCAGAAACCTCCCAGTCTAATAGATTCGGGCCATGGGGATTGACTGACTCCCTCGAGGTCAACAGCTAAGGATGGGGTGAGGATAGAACCAGGTCTCCCAACTTTAAGGCCTTGCGATGTCTCTGTACCCGTGGTTTTCTTTTCCTTTGCATTAATCCTCACCTGAGGATGTTTTTCAATTGATTTTTAGAGAGAGTGGAAGAGAGAGGGAAAGACAGAGAGAAACATCTACATGGAAGACATTGATTGGCTGCCTCCTGCACGAGCCCCAACCAGGGCCCAAGCTGGGGAGGAACCTGCAACCCAGGTACGTGCCCTTGACCAGAATTGAATCCGGGACCCTTTGGTCTGAAGGCCGAGACTCTATCCACTGAGCCAATCCGGCGAGGACTGTACCAGTGGTTTTCAAAATGGGTTCCCCAAGGCACCAACATTCCTCAGAAGTATCATGAAGGTTCTGTCTCAGGGTAGAGGTCAAGAAGGGATGGCTGCGGGGGTCAGTTCTCAGGCTTCTTTAACCAAAGCAGTTCTACTTTTCTCCCGGACCCAGTAGTTGTAGACTTGAGTAGTTGTCTTTTTAGAAAAAGGCTTTTTTGCCCCCAACTTTAAAAAACTTCTGTACTAAATACTGTTCAATAAATAATCATGAGAAGCAAAAAACAAATAAATAAGCCAAAACCCCCAAAAAACAAAACTCCACACACAACCACTCTGGTAATAAAATGCATCTCTCCAGTTTCCGGAGTGCAGTGGTTATGATGTTCCCCTCACAAATGGCACCTTTAGATACATTAATTAGCAAAACTCGCTGATACAGTCCACCTCTGTTTCCTGCAGGTGGTGCTGGTGGTGATGGGGGTGGTTAGGACAAGAACTGTCTACAACAAAACAGAAATCTGTCTCTGAGCTCCCTTCTCGTACAACCCGGGGATTTCAGGGTCTGCACACAGAGGGGTGGGGGAAGAGCCTGTCCTAAAATGTCCTTCTGGTGCCCTATCGGGAACCACATGCATTTACAAAGAAAGTATATAGGCCTTAGGAACCATCCTTGGTAATAATATGCCTGGAGGGCTGGATCGGGACCCTGGTTAAGGCCTTCAGCTACACAATGAAATCTCTCATAGATCAAGACTGACTCTTCCAGTTACCATGCCCCCTAGAACGCACGTTTCCCATCCTGGGAAGGCAACACCCCCACCCCCACCACCACCACCACCAATTCAAACGAAGTTATCAGATCAGGATTCAGAAAGTAGCAATCAACAAGAAGAAATGGATTAACAGCCGGTTGTGAGAAGACTCTTGTCCAGGTCTGCAATGTCAGCTTGTAAAACTGAGAGCATCTTCATACATGAGCTGCTTCCACTCGGGCACACTTTGTGGGGAGGGACTGGGGCACCAGGGGAGCACCCACTTGTAGCTCACTAACTTTCTCCTTTCGAACAGTCTAATCCATAGGTTGGTTGGAAAGACGTACCTAGAAAATGTTTTGTAAAACACCTGCCCCCCGCCCTCTCCCCCCGCCGAGATGGAGAATATTACTCCCACTTTGCTTGGGTTGAGATTTTATTTCACCGAAGTCCAGTGCTCCTGCGGCCGCTGAGAAACTGAAGAGGCGTCATCCGTGAAAAGCTACACGGAGCAGAAGTAATTCTCAAGAGGAACAAGGCCCTGCTTTTAGAAGCCTCTTGTTTCTAGTGGGTTTTAAAGCAACTCCTTTTCCTTCCCTTTGTTTTTCTGTTTGTGGTGGTTTGTGTTTCATACACATTCAACAAGCGTCATGAAAACCCTTGCCCCACAGGACACTGACAAAGCACTTTCTTCTTTTTAATACATTTTTATTGGTTTCAGAGAGGAAAGGAAAGAGAGAGAGAAAAATCAATGATGAGAGAGAATCATTGATCGGCTGCTTCCTGAACGCCGCATGCTGAGGATCAAATCCGCCACACGGGTATATGCCCTGAGTGGGAATCGAGCCATGACCTGCTGGTTCATTGGTCGATGCTCAACTGCTGAACCATGCCAGCCGGGCAAGGCACTCTTTTGGGGGGGATTGTTTTATTTTCTTTATAGCTGGCATGACTGTATAACTTATATTCCGAAGGACACTGTCAGAGTTAAAGGGGGCACGGTGAGTGAATAACCTGCTTCCATTTGCTCCCTTGTGGATGTTCCGTTTCCATCACTACGGCATCCGAGCTCCGTGAGGACAGCTACCCTATTCGCCAGGTTATTCTCAGCACCACGGACAGCGGCCTGCGTGGCGGACAGGTGGAGCCGGCAGGCAACTCTGTAGTCTACACAACGGGAGGCAGCTAACAGGGTGGGTCAGACATTCCTAAAGGGAGACCGGGATGCTGGGCAGGGGCTGCCTGCACAAACGTTTGGGGAAACACCATTCCGCGTGGAAGAACAGCTTGTGTAGAAACCCAGAGGAGAGAGGAGGCTGTGGCGAGCGCCAGCAGCGCAGGAAGGCCCCAGGGGCTGCCCCAGGGAAGAGCCCTGGAAGCCAAAAGAGGAAGAAGGTGGGTCTTTCCAAGCCTCGTGGGGGTCTAGATGTCATCCCACAGGACGTGGAAATTCACTGAAATATTTAAGGGGATCAGTGACTCTCAGTAATAGACACTTTTTTAGGTTCATCCACATTAAATGATATCTATATACTTTGGGGTATATTTTTATTCTACTTTTTTTAAAATTATTTTTATTGACTTCAGGGAGGAAGGGAGAGGGAGAGGGAGATAGAAACATCAATGACGAGAGAGAATCACTGATCAGCTGCCTCCTGCACACGCCCCCACTGGGGATCCAGCTCGCAGCCCAGCATGTGCCCTGCCCGGGAATCACACTGTGACCTCCTGCTTCATAGGTCAATGCTCAACCCCTGAGCCACACCAGCCAGGCAGGTTACTACTTTCTTAGTCAGTCCGGACGGTGTATCCTGGTCCCTCAATTAGATCTGAGTGTTTCTAAGTCAGCAAGCCATTCACGTGCTCTTTGTCAGAGGGAGCAAACGTCTAACTGTATCCGTTATGTGCTGACTCGCACTAGATCTGCATTGAGGTCCACCTGGGGCACCTTGCCCAGCTCCCTAATGACTGACTGCAGACCAGAGGGCTTTGGGTTCCGCCTCCAGTGCTCTCTCCTTCCCCCCCAGTATCCCGGCCCTGCTCTCGTGCTCGATAGTAGAAGACATTTTACTGGGCACCAGTCTCCTCTCCAGCATAGTTGCCAAGTCCTTCAAGTCAGGAACTTTGCTTTCTTCTTCTTTGAATGCTCTATATCAAGGGCTGACCATGCCAGGCACACTAGAGCTGATTAATATTTGATTACCTTTGGCCACAACTTGATGGGGGAGGGATGGTGTCTCTAACCTCTCTCTCTCCACTTGGAGAAGAGGCGATGCATCGCTCAGCGGCAGTTCTGCTAATCTGTGTCCCCATGACCGGGGTGCTGCAGGCACTTGGCAAATGCTGCAGACACAGTCTGCCCAATCTATTGCAATATTCACAGAGTCAACCATGATCAAGGATGGGGGTTTTCAGGGGTCACTGAGCCTGCCAAAGAGGGTCACACTTTGCCCAAATTCACACAGGGCCTGACACTTGAGCCCAGGGTCCGCTGCCCTGCCCTGGCTCCCCGTCACTGGCAATGTTGCCTCATTGGCAAACGGGATGACAATGCCCACCTCATGGGCTGCTGGGAGGCCCATCCCGCTGAGAGGGTGCGTGTGGAGTTCTTCGCGCAATGCCTGGTCTGCTACCACCCACTGTGCAGCTGTTATTATGACTAAGGCAGCGTCCTTCCACCCCAATGCCTTTGAGCTTGAAAGAGTGAGGCTGGTTTCTTGCATTTCTAATGACTTGCACCTCCCGGGGCCCCACAAGCCTCTGGGGCTGATCCCAGCACTCCGATTGCTCCCGTAACTCCCCCATCTTACGCCCCAAACGCAACTGGCTCTGTCCAACCGTCTCATGGACCCTAGGATTGAATCTGGGGGAAACTGAGTTCCTGTGTGACTTTCATTAGACAAGACTCTAAACCTCCCTCCGCCTCCATGTCCCCATGTGGCTCCCTGAGCTTGGCCGGAGGAAGATGATGCAGCAAGCCTTGACCGAGGGATTCATCAGGGCCGGGAAAGGGCCTCCGAGGCCAGCACTGTTATTTAAAGAGCACTGATGGGATCATGGCGCGAGGGATGCACAGCGTCCTTGGAGGACCGGCAGGCGGCCAGTCACGTGGGGCGTTTAGAGAGCTACCTCCTGCGTCAGTATTTAAGGCCTTCGCAAAAGCCGCATCCATCTTCCACGAGAGAGAAAATGTGCTTGCGTCTCCCTGCTATCCAGAGAGTATTTAGTGCTCGGATATTGACACGCTTCTGTGGGAAGACTCCGAGATAAAAACGCGATGTATTCATGTGCTGATCGTTTTTCATTGTCACTTAGTGACAGAGCAGCCCGGAGTTAATCGCTGCAGATTTATGCTTTGTGATATTGATTGTGTGTCTGTGTGTGTGTGTGTGTGTGTGTGAGTGCGTGTGTGCGTTCTTAAGCAGTTTGCAAATACCTGGCCCCATCAACGAGGGGCAATGCAAGGGGCGGGGGCCCAGCAGGAAGCCTGCTCCCAGTTTTCTGCTGGTCCAGCGCCTGGGTGGGTGCTGCTGAGAAGGTCCTGGACCAGGAGGCCCAGGCACACTGACCATCACATGCCTGGTGGGTGAGCTGCTGTTCAATCATCGGCCAAAGCCCCTGCAGTTCAAGGGACAAAAAGGAACGACTTGATACACAGTCAGCAAACTTCGGGAGACAGGAGGGACCTTCGAGGTTACTGAGCATCCATCCCTCCCTCCTATTTTACAGGTGGGGAAACTGAGGCCCAGAGAAAGGATGGCCTCAACAGAGTGGCAAGATCAATGTTTTCAAGATAGTTTGGCCTTTTGAATAGAAATAAAGACAAAATTGATCATAATGAAATAAGTCACTGGATTTTGTTGGATGAAATAATGCATTTTCCTGTCCCAGTCACGGTCATTTGACTAGTGGTGTTAGCTTACTGCGTGCTGTTCACTAAGTACTTCTGGCCAGTCAGGGGTGGGGTCCCCTTGGCAGGTGAGGTAACTCATTCGATCTTCATCCCCATTTCCCAGCTGAAAAGACTGAGGCTCAGAAAGGTTACGTAACTTCCCTAACATCACACCCTAGAGGCAAAAGCTGGGTTTCAAATCCAGATCTTCCTAACTCGAAGCCCATCCCTTCAGTCCAGACGTTGTGGGGGGCTGAAGTCAGGAGAGTGGTAAGGAAGCACGAAGAAGCTCACGTTTGAAAGGTGGAGAAAGAGACGGCAAGGGCTGTCCCAGGATCTAGAGGGCATAGCAGTTAGGGAGTCGTTTCTTACACACCGGGAACGTCCTGGGCACGGGGTCGGGTCCTATTTGCCCCTGTAAGCACAGAGCGTGGTGCAGGGAAGGCACGCGATGCATGCTCGGGGGTTAATAAACAAAGAGCATGACCTCACCCAAGGGGAGCCCGGCGGCCAAAGTGCCTGCCACATGGAAAACATACACGGCCCAGGCCCCGTGACATCACACGCCCGGGGGAGTTCGAGTGTGGCGACATCCCCCAGAACAGACAGCAAGTAGAAACACGCGCGAGGTCCTCCCTCCAGACGCTCAGGAACTGTGGGTGTTGCCAGCTGTCTCGCGCCGAGGGAGGAGGTCTGAGAGTCACGTTTACCGAAAGGCTCCTGACCCAGACGCGCTCCCAATGCGTTGTTTCCCTTGGCCTCACACCAGCTCCCAGGAAGGAGGTGCTGTGGAGGGTCCCACTTCCCAGAGGAGAAAGCTGGGTGTCAGAGAGGTTCAGTGATTGGCCCGAGGTCACACAGCTAGAGAGAGTCTTGAACTTGACAGTCTGCTAACTCCAAAAGTCTCTTGACTCAAAGTCATTGGCCCGTCACCCTTCCCACTGAATGGCAGACTTGAGACCCAAGGAGTCACACACGCATGTTCTAGCATCGGCGTATTAGAAGCTGACAGCGATCCACATCCTGCTGTCTTGTTCCAGCTCCGCCTCCCCTCTTCTCAGTTGCTGCTTGTCACCTGATGACCTCCTGGAGTTTTGGGGGGGTGAGGGGACAGGAAAGATTTGTGCAGTTATCTGAAGGATGGTCTCTTCCTAGAAAGGATCACTGCCTCACTGCCTCTTCTTCATCCCTTTGAGTTGGGGGGAGGGACCTCAAATCTTCAGTGTAATGTTCAGCCGAGCCTAATCTCAGGGGGCAGGGACCAAGTCTGCTTGGGTGCCTGGCATTGAAGTGGGTCCTCACAAAATATTAACTGAGCCCTAGCTGGCTTGGCTCAGTGGATAGAGAGTCAGCCTGCGGGCACAAGGGTCCCAGGTTCGATTCCTGGTCAGGGCACAGATTGTGGGCTCATTCCCCAGTAGGGGGTGTGCAGGAGGCAGCCGATCAATGATTCTCTCATCATTGATGTTTCTATCTCTCTCTCTCCTTCTCTCTTCCTCTCTGAAATCAATAAAGAAATATATTTAAAATATACATAAATTAGCTGAGCGCATGAGTTTTATCTGAGCAGAAATGGGACTGGCATCTCTGAGCAGGGTGAGGTGCCTCCGCAGGGCACAGCGGCCCAATCCCCTGCCTCCCTCTCTGGGAAGCATTTCCAGAAGCCACGCTCCCTCTTCCTTTGGTCCAGAAAACCTCAAAGGGTCAGAAAACCTCGAAGGGTCAGCCTCACTAGCCCGAGTCCACTGGCCGTCCAGTGGCCAACCTTTCCTGGCCCAGAGGGTGCAGCTTCTGGGAAAAGCGCATCTCGCTTCATGCATCCGGGGTGACTTCATCGTGGAAATTCCCTGTAGTCGTATGAGGACACTTGCCCCGCAGAGGGCGGGGCCCAGGTGGCCTGTGTAGCCCAGGGTGGAGTCTCAGGCCCAGGATGCTTTGGGAGGGCGGGGGGCACGGGGAGCCCACCATTGGCATATGCAGGTATCTCCTTTCTGAATGTCCTTCGCCATCTTGACCATTTCCCCCCTGGCACTTGCCGCCAAGGCTGCTCTCTGCCTGAGCCACTTTCAGCATTATTTCTGCATTGTCCTCTCCAGGGAATGTCCTGCTTTAGGCTTTCCTCCCAATTGAATTTGCCTCTTCTCCCCTGGAGCCAAATCTCATTTTGTTATTTTCCATCTGTATCGCCAACCCCCTGTGAAGCATCAGCGGTGTTCCTCTGCCCTCCCTGGCAAGAGCGACACCTCCAGTGAAGGCCCGAGTGCAGACTGCATTTGAGTGCTGCTTGCTCCGTCCTGCAGAGCATCACTAAGGACGTTAACACGAAAGCAGAACAAACACCAGGCCCCACCCCTTTGGCGAGATGGCACCCTGTCATGTATCTTTGCTGTGTGTGTTCTGTTCCATTCGCTAAGTAAGGCTGTTCTCCATCCCGGCTCGAACTCCCTTCATAAGGAACACTGCGTAACGAATGATGGCAAATGCTTTTATAGGACCTGCTCTCGGCACTCGCCACAGGCCCCTGCGCCTGTGGGCCCCTCGGGAGGAGCAGCCCCTCACTTGCCTGACCCTCCCATGGCCAGGAGTCCAGGGCCTCGGGGATGTTCGCTGAGTTTCCTTGACTGCCCTTGGCCGACCAGCCAAGAACAGGCACAAAATTCCTCCCGGAGTTTCCACCTGTGCTGGGAAAAGGGTGCACCCTGGGAAAGAGGGCCCTGTCCGCAGAACCTCACCCCCCGCTGAGCAGAGGGAACGCCCCACACGGGCGCCCCACCCAGACAGCGGGGAGCAGGTTAGGATTCTGACAGAAGCAGCACCCGCTCAGGTACAGGTTGTGTTTTAAAATATTCGAATGGGGCACACGTTTGAAAACGAGCTTTTTTACGGTGGCAAATGTCAAACAGACACAAAAGGCAGAAGGAATATGAGCCTCCATGAAGCCATCGACCAGTTTCGATGGGTGAGACCATTTGCTATTCTTATGCCATGTCTTTGCTCTTCTTTTTCCTTTTTTTTTTTGGAACACTTTAAAGCCAGTTCCAGACATCGTATCTTGCATCAGTAATCACTTGGGAAGGCACCTCCAACAGATAAGGAGTTTTTGAAACGTAACCGTGATACCATCATCACATCTAACACAACGAAAGGTAATTCCTTGTGACAAATCCTCTGCCCCCTGATTCCTGTTCAGATGGTCTAAAAGCACTTGAATCAGGACCCAAATAAGGATGACATCGTACTTGCCTCTACCCTCCTAACCCACACCATTTAGCTGTGGAAGAAACGACGTCATTCATCTTGTAGAATTCCAAATGTAGTCTGTCTCAAAGGACGTTTGTTATGTAAAATAGAAACAGAGAGAAAGATAAAGTAGGAGATAATCTGAGATAAACTCGGGATCAACTCCAAATGCCAAGCTAGGAGAAGCGTGGACCCCGAGTTAGAAGGCAGCCCGAAGGCTGCTCACAGTAACGCAGCCTCATGGGTAATGACCCTGACGGCTGCCTGCCCTCTGCACCTTGCAGGGAAACTCACTTAGGGATTCTCTGGTATGGAAAATCATTCCTTGGTAGATTTTTAAAAATGCTATTCGGCTTAGGAATGATTACAAAATATATTAATACAAATCCATAATAAAATCTATTGGCCCAGGCCGGCGTGGCTCAGTGGTTGAGCATCAAACCTATGAACCAGGAGGTCACGGTTCTATTTCTGGTCAGGGCACCTGCCTGGGTTGTGAGCTCCGATCCCCAATGTGGGGCAGGCAGGAGGCAGCCGACCCATGACTCTCTCTCATCATTGATGTTTCTATCTCTCTCCCTCTTCCTTCCCCTCAATGAAACTATATTTATTTTAACAAATCTATTGGCCCTAAAGCACTATGCCTGGAAGGGCCCCCAGAGAAGGGAAGAGGGAGGGAAGGGAAGACAAAAAATGAAAGAAAGCAGGTGTCAGGGATACAAGGACTTTCCAGCCAGAATTAGAGGCGTAGGAGGCCAAGTGGGGGTGGTGGTTAAAAGCCAAAGACAATGAAGTTTGTTGAACTTGAATGTGACCCTGTTACCCCTCAACTCCGGGTCACTGGGGTGAGAGGAGGCAAGGCCACAGGTGCACTGCCAGCCTCAGTGGCTCAAGGCCCGGCTGTCTGGGACTCGCACCTCTGTCTGAGCAAAGCCGTCCACTTCCCGGGTCCCCGTCTTTTCCTCGTGACCTGGGCTGACAACTCTCGTCCCAGAGATCACTGTCCATGTGAAGCTGAAGGGCGCAGGAGGGCTGTGTGCGTGCTGGTGGGGCTCAGTCCTGTTTGTCCCACATCAGACACGTGGCCTGTTCTCTCCGCTGGATGGCAGGTCGGTCGTTGCCTGGGGAGAATCTATCAAATTGATTGGCTCTTGTAACAATCTATCAGGTTGATGGATGGCAGGTTGGGGGCGGGTTGGGGGTAGTGAGGGGTGTAAAACATTCGCCTGAGGGGGAAAAGGGTGTCGCTTGTTCCATGTGTCCTTGGGGCCATGGTGTTTCAGGCCTGGGGGAGACCTGGAGAACAACCGCTCTGGCTTTTCTGCAGATCACCTTGTGCACTTCCGGTCTGGCTTTAGCTGTATCGTTTTCCCAAAATACTAAGTAGGTTAGGCAATTCCTCCAGGGCCCTGGGATGCTCACTCCCTGCCATGCTGATGCTGCATTTGTTTACCCAGAGGGATCCAGGTGAGAGAGCCCGCCCGCGCCCGCCTTCCTCCACTCCTCTCCCCACAAGGGATGCGTCCCTGGTAGCACCTTGAGACCGACCTCAGCCTGCCCGCCTTGCCCCTCTGACCCCAGCACAAAGGACTTGGAGGGAAAAGCCCAAAGCCTACTCAAGAATGCTGGCAGCACGAGAGAAAGACAGGCTGCTGTTGCCATCCTCTGCATTGATCAGGGCTCAGAAAGCCCAATTCCGCATCTTTATGTGGCTTTTTTAACTCCCAGCAGCCACCAGTCCTTGTTAGTTTCAGCTTTCTGTTGAAACCAGGTCCGGGGCAGCGGGCACCAGGGGTGGTGGTGGGTCCCCTCCTCCTTTATTAGCGGACTCCACCCCTCTGGTCTCCCCTTCTTAGCAGCCAGCCCCCAGCAGATGGCTTGGTTTCAGGAGGCCACCAGAGGGACAAGGCTTTTCCATGCCCACTGGAAACGCGTTATTTACAGCGACGCCTACTTCCTCCCCAGTCTCTCTCCGGTGACCCTTAAGATCCCGTATCGGGAACCACATGTGTGGTGTCCGGAGGGAAAAGGCCCACAGGCACCCAGGATGGGACTCGCGTGCCGTCGGATGTCAGAAGGAAGGCCTCCGTGCGGGAGCCGACAGCCAAGCAGCTCGCATCAGCCTCGTCCCAGCCCCACCTCACCTGCCCGCTCAGGAGGCTCTCCAGCCCTGGCAGGGAGAGAGCCAGGAGGAAGCGATGCTGAGCCTTCAACACAGCCATTCAGACAGAACTCTTCCCTGCCATCGATCGCCCCTAATCAATAACTTCTTCTCAATAAGCAAGTCTCACAGTCCACCCGCCCTCCACGAGCCTCCTGCGCCACACACTGCCGGCCCGGAGTTTCTCCTTTAACGTGGGAATTTCCTCCGCCCGCTGCCAGCGACCCCTGTGACTGGAAGTATGAAAGAGAGCTGTGTTTGCAACGAATAAAAGCAGGGACGGCCCGCCAAGCCCCCCCGACACTTCCCGGCCAGAGATTTGCAAGTGCGCACGCTCTCCCTCGCCCCGGGGAGGCCATGGGGCCCCATTCTAGCTCCCCCCCCCACATGCCCCTTTAGTAATAACTCAGCCCCCGAGGGGGTTGTCTCTGCTGGGGAGTGGCCTCGGGGCCTCAAGTTATCAAAATACTAATGCGACTGATTCAGCAGCCCTGGCAGACGGAGTGTCAGAGGTTGTGGGGGAGGGGCGCCCGGCCTGGCCTGTGCCCCTGGCCTTCCTGGGACCCTCCACAGAAGACTGGCTCAGGCCTGGTGTCAGTTAGACACCCCCCCCCACCCCCCTACCCCCCACCCCGCGCGTCAGGGACCAAGGGCAAAGAGTGGCTGGATGGTGTAGGAAACCTATGGTTCTTGGGATTCCTGAAAGCTGGCACAGCGACCCCCGCGGAGTCTCCTTATGGATCATCTCACCGCCTGCCAACGCGGGGACGCCCGCCCGCCCTGGTGGCACGGGGAAGGCTTCGGCGGAACCAGGCATGGTGCTGGGTAACGTAAAGTCACAGTGAGCGCGACTTCCTTTCCAAGTCTCTTTCAACCTTCACAGGCTCCGGGGCAGTTTCTGAGTCCCGCGGCTCCCGTGCCTCCCTCACACCTGCTAACCTCCCTCCTCGCCCGTGCGTGCAGAGAGCAGGTCCTCGGGCCCGACCTCCGACCTCCGACAGAAGGGAACCTCTAGCCACTGGCAGCAGCATTTGGCTTTTGCGATGTTTGTTTTTATAGTGACCTTAAGTTTGCAGCAAGCTGTACTGCATTTCCATTTGCTTTCATGTTACCGAGTTTCCTTTTAAAGCACATATAATTAAGGTGAACATCAGAGGATTCAACATTTAAAAATTAAGTCAGTAAGAGTCTAGGTGGTATATGGATATAACAATACGGGGCTGGGTGAAAGTGGGTTTACAGTTGAGTACGTGGAACGCGGTGTTTATTCTGGGTTGTTATTTATTAATTATTCTCCTCTTTTCCGTATGAACAACTATAAAAACCTGCTTTTGCCCCACCCGGTACGTGGGAAGGAGAAGTGGGCCGTGAGGAAACCTGGGTCTGCTCGAGTTGTCACAGGAGACAAGGCCTTGAAAACCACCCCCAGAGTGGTGCTGGGAGAAGGGGAGGAGGGACTATTCAGGGAAACTGAAAATGCCCCCTTCCTTCACCTCCTGATACAGGTGGCGTGTCGTACTGGACTATACTTCTTGTCTGCCCGGCGCCCCCCTTCCATTCTCCTGGCATCAAACTCACTTTCCTTCAGGGAGCAGCAGTGATTGGTCCGTAAGTGGGTCTTCTACTCACGCCAGACCAATAGAGCTCTTCCCTGAAAGTTTTCATACTGAATCTGGGGGGGTGAGGGGGAGTCCTCTTTTTCACTTGGTAAGAGAATGGGGCTCTCCACAGAGAAGAGTTGAGAGGAGAGAGGCAAAAAGAAAACCCCCCAATCCTATCCACATCCCTGGACCTGGGGGACCCCTCCACCCGCCTCTCTGTGGTCTGCTCCCCAAAACCAGTCTGCCAGCTGATGGCCCTTGACTGAGAGGAGACTCCAGGACCTCAGAGGCTGTGGCTGCAGGGATGGGACCTGGTGGCTGTTACCCAGTGGACCTGGGCCTTTTATTTTGCATAAAATTTAAATACGCAGATCAGGAGGGCGGAAAGAAGGGCGCTGAGGCAGGGGGAACAGCATAAGCAAAGGCAGAGCGGTGGCTCATGTGCCAGGAGTGACAGGCGGTTGAGTTTGGAGTGAGGGGTCAATGGGTGGGGAAGGAGGAGCTCCCCAAGGGCAGAGGGGTGCCTTTTCTGAGCTCCCCCATGGCATTCATCCCACGACAATCCTCAGTGACAACTCATGGCTCGTTTCTCAGGGATCTGAATTTCACTCCGACCAAGACTGGACTTTTACCCATCTCTTCGGTGTGCGCACAGGAAGCGGGAGTGAGCCTGCAGGCTATGCCTGTCAGATGCCAACACGTGGGCAGACGTGATCGGCTGTCCATTAACGAACAATAATAATAGCCAACCTCTGTGTCCTTCCTGAGGGGCCAGGCCCTGTGCCTCACACCTGCGTGCCCAGCTCGTGGCATCCTACACCCACCTAGGAGGTGGGGATCATTCCCTTTTACAGATGAGGGAACCGAAACACAGAGAATTTCAATACGTCGATTATTCACGTATTAATTAATAATTCATTCTAAACCATCTGCTTGGTGATCCCTTGCAGGAGCTTAAATGAAACGTGGGTTTACTGTGTCACTTCCTGTGGGACACAGATGAGAGACAGAGGAAGTCATCACAGCTTACCATGTGCTGAGGGCCAGGCGTGGTCGGAGCGTCCTGTGCATGGTCTGGGGAGTCCTTTTGAGGCTGCGCAAAAGGGAAACGCAATGGAAGCAAGTTCAGTGACTGGGCTGAGGTCACTAGTAAGTGGCCCTGAAGCCATGTGACTGCAAGTCCCGCCTCCCAGCATGATCAGTATGAGCCTCCTTGAGCATGTGGTACAGGGGGTTGCCTGCTGTTGAGTTTTAGCCCCAAGTCTGGTGGCCCTTGTACCAGCCAGGTACTCTGTTATGGCCAAGGTTTTCCTGGACCTCGCCCCCCCCTTCCCTGGCTTCTCCTTCCAGCTCTCCTTGGCCCCCAGCTCTGCAGCCCCCTCTCCCCTCTGAGCGTGGGGAACGGGCGTTTGTGGAGAGGCTTTTAAACCTTCCTGGTTGCAGCCCGTATTGATCCGCCTTGCTCCTTAATGGGATTCTTCTGCTTCCGCCACCTCCCCTCCGCCCACCTCCCCTGGGCCAGCCCATTACCCTGGGCCTTTGCTGCTTCAGACCTTCTCAGTCCCGACTCTGATCGATGCTCCTCAAGGGGAGTGGGGAGATGGGGGTATCGAGGAGACAAACGACCCCCGAGGCCTCTGTTCCTGTCCCTGAGGCTGCTGGCTGTTGGGTGGCTGCCCACTAGGGTCAGCCCTCTCCTGCGCCCGCTGAGTCCCAGTCCCCCTCTTCCCCTCCGGGTCCTGGCACATGGGGACCCCATAGGTGGGTGGCTTTGACACAGCACCAGAACCTTCTTTCCTTTGTTGTCGCCAAAGAAGTGCCCCAAAGTGTCATTTGTGAGTGTTTCGCCGCCTCCTTCCTCAGCTCCTTGCCTGTGGGCAATGATGGCAGTTTGGGGGCCGTCTGTTGCTATGGAATTCAAACTCACAGCAACTTGGTCCCGTTCCTTGGCCGCCTGCCTTTGATTCCCCAACTTCCTTTACAACGAAGTCAATAACAAACGTGCCCTCGCCTTCCTCCCGCTGGCGATGGCATTTCAGATCCATGTGAGGCCGGAGCCGGCCCTCTGATGGGCTGCAAACAGGCGCAGCCCAAACAGGGCTCGCGTGACATGGGCCCAGGAAGCGAGCCGAGTCTCCACACACAGCGATCTCTGACTTATACGACTGCACCGTCGGCCTCTTCTCCAGCCCATTGCCTTCCCTCTGACCTCAGGCTGCGTTTCCATGCCTTAGTGCTCAGTTTGTACCCGTTTGTCACGAGCGCCTCCGGTCTCTGCCAGGAAACTGGCCTCGAAGAGCAGTGACTGCGTGCAGAGCACCTTCCGTGACTGCCCAGAGGGGGCATCTTTGCAGAAGAGCTGTGCCCTGGCAGGCGCCTACCCCGCGGCACACAGGCGAAGCAGCCAGGCCTGCTCCTGGGCGGTCTGGGGTGAGAGCATGCTTTGCTGGGGACGTGTCATACTCTGATGACCCATCAATACTCTGGTTGCCAACTGCCCTTGCTGTCCGTTCTCCCACAGCCCCGTCTCCGGCCATTGATAGAGTGGCAACGAAGGTCATCTCCAACTTTGTGCTGGCCTCAGGGATGCTTCCCAGGCTGCGGAGGGAACACAGTTGGCTGCACCCACACAGGTCACGGCCACAGGTCACGAGCACACAGCACGCACCCCGGAGCCCAGAGCCCTGTTGCTGCTCTCGTCCACGTCCTCTGGATGGTGTTGCAATGGGGATAAAAAAGATGACAGTATGAGCTTTTGGAGCAGAGGGCCAGGCAGGGCAGGGTGGGGGCAGGAAGGAGTCAGGGCTTTTCAAGTAGTTGATCATTTAGGAAGCTACAGAGCATAGTGGTTGAGAGCACTGGAGCTGGAATCCAGGCCTGGGTCTGCTACTTCTCAGCTGTGTGATTTTGGGCAAATGACTTAATATCTCTGAGCTGTTGGGGTGTGTTTTTTTTTGTTGTTGTTTTTTTTTTAATTTTTGTTTTATTGCTTAAAGTATTACAACGAATGTTAGATAGGTCTCCATTTTTTTCCCTTGACCTTCCCCCCTCCTTCCCTACCGCCCCAGTGTCTTGTGTCCATTAGTTATGCTCATATGCATGCATACAAGTCTTTCAGTTGATCTTGGGGTTTTTTTTAATCAGTAAATTGGGGTTCATCATAGTGCCTGGTTGATGGGACTGCTGGGAGGTTAGAGGGAATAATACAAGCAGAGTCTGGCCTGCATGTCTGGGCTAAAGAAAGCTCTCGATCCCTTTTCGCTGGTGTTGTTATCACGGTGCAAGTGTCTGCCCCTTGCTCTGTGCCAGGCACGGTTCAGCACTTCTCTGTAATTCACTCCCTGGACCCTCTATACTGGGGTCGCTAGCTAGCCAGCCATCACTACGGTTCCCAGGAAAGTCCTCGCACCTGTGAGAGCCTGGTGGCAGCCATGCTGGGTTTAGAGGCCTCTCTTAGCGGGCGGGAGGGCTGTCCTCAGGTGAGGACTCACGGCTGGGCCCACACACAGCCTGCGTCTTCTCGCCTGCCTTCTCAAACACGCTTTTCTCACCTTTTTTATTTTTTTGAGGTGACGTTCACATAACATAAATTAACCATCTTAAAGTGAGCGAATCAGTGGCATTTAGCACAGTCACAGTGTTGTGCAACCACCACTTCTATCCAGTTCCAAAACATTTGCACTGCCAGGCAAAGCCCGTGAGCAGCAGCAGCCATTCCCGACCTCCCCCCGCAACCCCCATCTGCTCGGTCTCTATGGATTCGCCTCTTCTGGACATTCCCCATGAGCGGAATCATGCACCACGTGACTGTGTCTGGCTTCTTGCGCTTAGCACAGTGTTTTTGAAGTGCATCCATGTTGTAGCATGGAACAGCACTTCACGCCTTTTCATGGCTGGGTGACATTCCTTTGCACGGAGCTAACATGGTTTATAGATCTGCCATGCGTCGGTGGACACAGTTCCTTCCACTCCGGGCGGCTGTGAATCGCTGCTGTGACTGTCGCTGTGCAGCTCACACTCGTGCTACGCGCTGTGCTGTCCTCACACCTGTCGCTTCGCAATTCCTGCCCGTCTACCCCTCTTCCCTCTGGTGACCCCTCCCCACACTTCGCGGCTCAGCTTCATGCCACTTTCTCCAGGGAGCCTTCCTGCTGTGCTCCTTCCTGGGAGGCTGCCATCGCGCCCCCCATCTCCAGGTGGGCCCTCCTGCGGGTGGTTGCAATGGCTCCTGTGTCTGTGTTTGCTGACAAGGGGGGTGGGGTGTGATTGCTCCGACCATGGCTGCCTCCTCCTGTCCTCCCGATGGCCTGGGTGCACGGCAGCGATTTCTAAAAGGTCGTCAAGTGAATGCATGACCGTCATCTCTGCAATGACCAGGTCTGGGTGGTAGCCTCCGGGGAATTCTCACAGATTCCCGCGGACTGGGCTCCTCTCGGGGAGGGAGCAGACGGCCACGGTTCATATTTTGTGGTGAAAGGCCCCTCGGGAGATTTGTTGATTAAAAATACAGTATAGAAACGGGAGCAAAGCTGCCCTTAGGAAGGATTCATTAGAGTCCTGCTCATTATTCTATTTGGAACAATGCTGTTAATATTAATGATCCTTACAAATGCTTCCCTTACAGGCTCTGGCTCTTTCTGCTCCCCCTGCCGCGCCTCATTCCTTCCCCACACTCTGCAGCGCGTGGAGTCTTCCCCCACATCGTCCCTCTGCAGGGCCCAGGCTGGAGCTTCTGCCACTCCTGGCTCTGGCCTGTCACCACTGTTTTCCCCACCCCTGGCCACAGCCACGGCCACCGGCCACCGCACTGGGCAGCCCAGAACGTGCCACCCCGCCCACTCAGCCCGGGGTGCTGGGTAGGGAAGCCATGTGGGTTCAGGGAAGAGGGACAATGCCTGACCCTGGGGGAGAGCAAGGCCTCCCTAATGAGATGGCAGCAGAGAGATGACAGGAAGGAAAGTCCCTTCAACAGGGAGATGAAAGGCCATCATCCGAGGAGGCAGGGTGAGACGCCTGAGGGCAGCCTCCCTTTCTTGCGCAGCTGGGACACCCCACCCCGAGCACAGAAAGCTCCAATTAAAAACCTAACTCGGCGCCCTGGCGGAGGGACACAGGGCCTGGGCACCTGGGGGCGGCAGCTCTGCTCTTTGAGGAAGGTTTGCTGGGAGGCCCTGCAAGCAACTGGGGGAGGAAGTGGCGGGAACTCCATCTCGCTCACTGACTTGCCTGATCTGGTGGGAGCAAGAAATCACTGCCATCACTCTGTGCCTGTTTGGAAGCCCTTATCTGCCACTCAGGGCGTCCGACCCCCAAGACCAAAGGCAAAGGCATGGCACGGACCCGACAGATGCGCCCGGGGGCTGTGGGGGACCCTGCCTGCCTTGCCCACCGGTGCCCAGCACGGAGCCTGCTCGCTGCCGTTGCTCTGTGGGGGGTACTGTTACATCATTGACTGACGTCCCCCTAATTCGTCATAAGCAACCCTCAAGAGCCTTTGCAAATGGGCGGAGACCACTTAAACGTCCCTATTTGTCAAGGGAGCGTGTCTCTTGAGCTGATGTTTTATAATAAA
>PVJC01019648.1:0-30002 GCA_004026665.1 Murina feae | reverse complement strand
GAATAAAAAATCTGATGAACAGAATAAACTGGTGAATAGAATAGAATCAGAGGCATAGAAAGGGAGTGGACTGACAATTTTCGGGGGTTAAGGGTGTTGGGGATGCGTGAAGAGACTGGACAATAATTGTACACCTATGGATGAGGACAATGGGGGGGCAAGGTCAGAGGTTGGGGTGGGAATTGGGAGGAGGGGAGCTTTGGGGGAAAAAAGAGGAACAACTGTAATAATCTGAACAATAAAGATAAATTAAAAAAAAAGAATATTCTCTTTCTATCACCATATATTTGCCCTTCTGTATCCTGTTCATCCTATCCCAAATCGCCTCCCCTTGGTACCACCCTTCTGTTGTCTGTGTCCCTGAGTTTGTTTTATTTTATAACTATTGAATTTTGAAAATAATGCTAAGTAAGTTAGTGGGGAAAGCATAGTCTATTCAAAAATAATGCTACATGAAATTTAAAAATATTTCTCAACCATTACCTCATACTGTCTACAAAACATAACTTAAGCCTGGTCAGTGTGGCTTAGTAGTTGAACATCAACCTGTGAACCAGGAGGTCACAGTTCAATTCCCAGTCAGAGCACATGCCAGGGTTGCGGGTTAAATCTGTAGTATGGGGCATGAAGAAGGCAGTAGGTCAATGATTCTCTCTCTTCCTCTCCTTTCCTCTCTATAAATTCAATAAAAACATACTAAAAGGAAAACAACTCAAAATACATAAAAATAAAACAATAAAAACTGTATGTAATTAATAAAAAAAAAGTTAAGAATAACAGAAACATGATGGTGTTTGGCCTAGACTAAAGTTGGAGGGACTGACTACACAGAGTCCAAAGGGGAGGAAATGTCAACTATATTTGTTTGTATACTTAAATGTACATGACATTTTATTCATCTGGATCACAGTTTCTTTCCTTAATCTTTCAGTAACTTCCCATATAAATAAGAAATTTTAGAGATCATACATTGCACCAAACCTACTCATGTTACTATTCATTATCACATAGAAAATGTTGGTGTAATATTTATATGCACCTGGATGTAATATTTTCAATTCAATGGTCTAACTAAATTCTTCGGGCAAATGCACAGTATAATGCTGAATTCCTGTCTGGTTCTTAGGTACAGCTCTGTGTCAGCATAACTTTGACCTAACAGCTTAGCTGGATTCACCAGTCGAACCAGGCTCCTGTTAGCTTTGCAATCATGCCCTCACTAACACTGGCCTCTATGACCCAATTCTTCTTTATAGCATTATAGAATTTTGAGTCATGATTTTTTCCATTTCAACTAGTATTGAGGGGCAGATAAAGTTTTCAAGGGATCATAACAAACTATTTTATTTATCTTACGAAAGTTCAAGAGTCATGAGATGATTTCTCACTCTACTGAATTCGTTCATAGCCAGTCTTAAAGAGTTAGCCACTAAACAGAATTGAATTTCCTTGTGAAAAAATAATTTTCCTTAGTAAATTTCAAGGAAAAAAAATAAAGTCATGTTTTTAAATTTGAGGACTGTTTATAGGAAAGGGTTTCATTATTTTCTGTACTTTTAGGCCATAGTTGACTATTATGGAGTCCAGTAGTATATTTCTATCAGTTATATAATAACTAAGTCACACAAAGTGACTTTAAAAAAATTTATAACATTCCATTAAAAGAAATAGCAGAAAGATTATTTGCTATATGTCTCCATGGAAACTAATGCACTTGCACAAAAACGCCATGCCCATTATTTCTCAATAAAATGTCTGATTTATATTAAATCAATTCAACACCAAAGGAAGAAGGGGAATTTTAATACTTAAGAAATAACTCAAAATTAAGATTAAAACAAAAGGAGGCTATTATAAATTTTTGGGAACTGGCTTGGATTATCTTTCTCATTCAACAAGATGCTTTATTCTGAAATTAAACAACTCTGGTTAAGATCTGGTATGATCTTATGAATGTATTCTTTAAATTTATATGTAATAAAGCACATAATTTATAGGGATAAATTTATTTGAATTACTATACAAAGGTCTTTTATAAAAAGAATTACACCTTTTACAAAAGTATAATACATGTAATCTTGGACTATAATCTTGAAGTTAAAGTTAATAACTCACATGTGAATAAATTTGGGATGCTGAGCTCTTTATTATTCTTAAAGCTCAACACTAAGCTGAGTTATGCTTTCTGGATGACTAAGTAGACTCTCTGGTATATTATTTTCAAAGTAAATTTATAGACTTAGATAACCTTTATTAAACCTCAGCAAAAAATTCTCTTTGGACAGTCTTAACTAATCTTATTGAATTTCTGAAACTCCCATAGAAACAGAGGCACATTTTGAATAAATATGTGTTTACTTAATTACATGTTTAAAATCTCATAGTCTTTTTAAAATTAATATTAATTTCATGACTTGATTATCAGTATGAAAACTCAATCATGAGGGAAAATGCCAATGTAGAAATGCAGAAAGGCTCTTGAAGTACTTTTCTCTTCCTCCTCATTTGATGTTAAAGTTGCAAATAGAATACAATTGACTTACTCATGGAAAAGAAAACCTCTCAGATACTTTCAAATATATTCTACAAAATATTATGCCATGAGTAAAATTAATAGAGAATAAAAATTATATTTCAGCCCTGCTTGGAAAACAAGGGGAATATACTTTCTGGACCAACTGATTGACATGAAATCCAAATTTCACAATTTGAGAACTTGTAATGCTGATAAAGAAATGTATTTTTTATTTAAAATATTCAAATCAATAGTATTGTAGGCTATTTTCCATGGGACCCTAAGCTCTAATATGAGTGCAATTTATGTATTACTGTAATAGAAAAATATATGCATAGTATCCAGGCTATAAATTTCTACTTTTAGGCTGATATAAAAAATTGATTCAAACTACACTCATTAATACCTCCATAAAGTCTAGCAGTCATCACCCACATATTCATTTAACTCAGTTGAAAATTAAATGGCCAGAACATAATATATGTATTAGACTAGAGCCCCAGCACACTAAATTTGTGCACTGGGTGGGGGGTGTCCCTCAGCCTGGCCTGCGTCCTCTCACAGTCTGGGAGGCCCACAATGGATCACCCCAAAGAAGTAGGCCCTGCCCACCTGGCCGGGGCTATTAAATGGATAGCCCCTCAGATAGAGGCTCTGTTTACCAGCCACAATGCTGCCATGGGATAGCCTGGGCCTCCCTCTGCAGGGTAGATCATGCAGCCCCCAATTGATCAATCATCCCACCAGCCAGTGGCCTGGGCCTCTTTTTGCAAGGCAATCATGCCAGCAATCATGCCCCACAGAGAGAGGACCTGCCTACCTGCTAGGGAGTAGCCTAGGCTTTCCTCTTTGGGGCAATCATGGAGCCCCCGGATTGACCAATTGCCCTGCTGGCCGATGGCCTGGGCCTCCCTCTACAGGGTGATCATGGACTGATGGCTGGGCCCCAACCAACCACATTGCACCCACCTTGGCTGGCCTGGTGCCAGTGTGTGTCATGGCATGGTCATCCAGAAGGTCATCCAGGTTGTCATTCTGCTGTCAGTCATTCAGTCAATTTGCATGTTATGCTTTTATTATTATAGATTAGTTTTTATCTATATTTATTTGTATCTTGGTATAATTTTATTTAAAACCATATTCTAAGAAACACACATACAACTATTATATATACCTACAAAAACTCAAGAATAAATGAAACCTTTTTAAAAATTTTATTTCGATGTTATTGTCCTTATCAACTTAATGCATCTAGCTTTATTTGTAATCTGATTTATTTGTAATGCAATCAATGTTAGAGTAATATGCCATGAAAGAGATAGGGTAGAATTAGATACTTCTTATCTTGTGAAATGTGAAAATCTGATTTTTAAAGAATCAACCTTCATGTTAGACTAGAATAAGAGTTCCTTTCTTCACTGTTACCCTAATTAGAAGGCCCACAGCCTTTGGTACACCCACCCAGGAGAACATATTGAAGCAACAGACTGGTCACTAGATTAGAGGGACATTAGAAAAAAGAGGTTGAAATGCCAAAGCAAGAGCCTTAGCTCGTTTGTCTCAGTGGATAGAACATTGGCCTGTGGACTTAAGAGTCTCAATTAACAAAACAAACAAACAAACAAACAAACAAATAAACAAACAAAGGGCAAAGAAAGAGAAAGTCAACATTTTTTTTTTCTAGAAAGTCCACACTAGGTGAAGGAGTAAGAATAGGGTTTGGATGGAAGAGATGCTCTTGGAATGGCAAATTACAATTACTACATGCACTGGATAAGCTACATGATAATCTATATAAGAAAATCATCCTCAATTTTCAACTATGTTATGGTCCTATTTGCATAGTAATATGTTACTTACACCAAGCACTGATTACTGCTGTGTACATGGTTTACCTGTAACAGTAAATGAGTACAGAAATAAACCATGTGGAGTCTTCCCTTCCATGCCTACAGAGTCAATATTAGGTGAGGTTTCATAGATAATACACATGGGTGGGGAAAAGAAGGATTGCAATTGTTCATATGGAAAAATAATACAATAATTGATAAAAATACAAGAATAAACTCTTTTGTGTATTCACAATTGTTAACTTGTATCAACCGATTTGAATGTGCTTGTGTGTTTAAATGTAGCATAGTAAAAGTATAGATTTTTTAAAAACACACAAATCATACAGCATGTGAGAAGAGGGTAATTCAAAGACATAAGATGCTGCAATTTTCATTTACATTTCCTATGTTCTCTAATATTCCACACACAAAAAATGCTATTTTAAAGTAAACATATTTAGAGGAGAGAGAACACCGCATAGAAAAATGATTGAATGTTTAAGTAGTAAAATATAAATTCCAATAGTTTTTTTATTAATATAAATGAGAAAAAAAGTTTTCTCCCTGAAAAATAATCAACATATCCATCAATAATTATTTCCAAGTTCTCACACAAGGATTATATGTGGGGTTGTCCTTTCTTACAAAACTTGTTTCAAGTAAGAAATTATAAAATGGAGCTATCTTTTATGGTTTCCATTGGGATTCTGTACATGTTATTTATATGACAACCAAAGTGTCACTGAGAAAATAAGCTATAAGTATTTTAAAACACCAAATATTTTAACCATACACACAACAAGTTATAAAACATTCATGAAGATGAGAGCAGAAAAATTGCTCTTCTCCACATAATCACTAGTGACAGAAGCTTGACTTGTAGCTCAGAGTGGTATTATGACCATGACCAATGAGATAATGAGAAATATTAGAAAATACATTGTGAGCAAAAGTAGGTTTACAGTTGTGAGTACGTGAAACATGGAGTTTATTATTGTATTATTATTTATCAATTATTGTATTATTTTCCATATGAACAACGGTAACCCTATTTTTGTCCTACCCTGTACTAGAGAGATGACTTTGATGAAAGGTGCTATATTTTTCTTTCTTTCTTCTTTTGTAATATAGAAACCATGTATGAAGTTCTGTCAGTCATCTTATATGTGAAGAGAAATTCAGATCGGACCCCAGTACTACAGAGCAGGAAGATCAAAGGAGCCTGCTTCCCTGGTAACTGGCAACTGTGAGCTATCATATTAGCCTCGAAGTGCCCAGGTCCAGCATTATTTTAGGTAAGAGAATTAACTGTGTGTATGAGCCACTTTGGTAAATTTTCTTCTTTTGCAACAGAACACAATTGCTATCCTATATGGTGAAGAAAGGTCAACAATGTTAGTTTGGAGTCTTTGATTCTAAATTATATAAACTGACTGTAGTAAACAAACACAATAAATGTGTTTAAAAAATACTTGTGCTCTAATGGCTAGAGTATCATCCCATTCCCCAAAAGATTGTGTGTTTGATTTCCTAGTCAGGGCACATACCTAGGTTGTAGATTCAAACCCCCAATTGGGGTGCCTACAGGAAGCAACTGATCAATGTTTTTTCATACTGATCTCTCTCTCTCTCTCTCTCCCTCTCTCTCTCTCTCTCTCTCTCTCTCTCTCTCCTCACTCTCTCAAAAAAAGAAAATCAATACACATATCCTTGGGTGAGAACAAAAAAACAATAAAATACTTGGCAGCTTACCAAACTAAAAAAAATTAAAATAACTAAGGCTTAAGAAAGGACAGCTGCAAAGACTTGTTGAGAATGCCTTTGAAGCTATTGTCATCAGAACTACTCAGCTTCAAAGTATATGTACTCTGTGATACTCTACATTCAAATGCTCAGAACTGAAAACCTTCCTAGATTACAGTTTATCATTTAGTCAAGGCAAATTGATAGCAGTTGAGGCATGGTTACTAATAGTCTCAATATGACTTCATAGAATGGGGAAAATCTAGCTCTCCTGGCGTTGCTATTGATGCAAGGACAGAGTGGATAAGGGAGAAAAAGATAAAATTAAATCCACTCCTTGTTTAATAAGTGCACATTCAAATGCAATCTTTTGAACTAGGTGTAATTAAAATCTCTCTATATTATGTTAGATTCTGACTTATGTATTAAAAACCGCATACATACAGAGAGACATCTACACAAAATCTTTCCTTCTCTAAAAATAAGCAATCCAAAGCCATTCCTTGTGAAGGCATTCAGCTTTAAAGCACAAGGTTTCTGAAAGATACCTATTTTTTCCCCCATTGATTTTTAGAAAGAGTGGAAGTGATTGAGAGACACAAAGAGAGAGAAACATCCAAGTGAGAGAGACACATGGATTGGTTGCCTCCAGCATGCGCTCCTACCAGGGCCAGCAGGGGATCAAACCTGCAATTGAGGTATGTGTCCTTGACCAGAATCAAACCCATGACTCTTTATTCTGTGGGCTGGCATTCAATCCACTGAGCCAAATTGGCTAGGGCAAAAGATACCTATTTTTAAAATTTACATTATTTGAAAAACTTATGTTATTTGGAGACTAAACTTAATCATACCCAATGCCTTATGTAATATTAGAAAAGGAAAAATAATTTTAAAATTATAATTCATGTGAAGCCAGAAATAAAGGTAACTATTAGAACTCTAAATTCTGTAGAATTATTATCACCGATAATGATGACATTCCCCTCTATTGCCAATATATTCCAGTTAGAGTTCTTTATCTAGGAGTAATTTCCAATCATTTCTATCTGAGCTTTTGAAATTATTGCATATTTACTCTTTAATGAAATATCAATGCTCATGTGATTGTACTAGAGACTCCTCCAAGTTCGATTTTCCTTCCTGCCACCGTTTTTTATTTCACACTATTTTTCTTTTAAAAAACATGACCATCACTCTACCCTTTCTCCCTATCCTCTCCTTTCCCCCTTCCTCATGGCAGGAGTTGTTAGAAATGGCCAGGCAGGAACCTCAATCACTCTATCAGGCTCCTAATTATATTCCTTGGTAAAAATGTTTCTCACTTGATTATGAACGTTGCAGAACCAATGAAAGCCAGAGTCATGGACATTATGAACAAAATTTTTAAGTGAGTCATTAAATACATTCATCATCCACACTTCTACTTTTTGGTAACTATAAATATACACACTACAAGTAACTACAGTCACATATATACACAGGTAATTAGAGAGGCAGCGCCTAATTGCTTCAAAGGATTTATGGCATTCTGAAAAAGACAATCATGTCAGTCTCGTTATTTTTCCCCAACAGCTTGAACCCTGAGAAGTAATGGCGTTATTTTATGATCACTACATAGTGGCGCCTTTAAGGCTAAAGACAGTGGTTGACAGAGATCTCAATGATGCCTTCGACAGGTAGACTGGGAGGGTCTGCTCTACGAGGAACAGTCTTGGCTTTGTCTGAGATCTGTCAATATATACTACTTGCCCTCAATGATGGCGAACCACTATATAAGCTTACTCAATGCCTACATTGACCAGACAGTATTCAATTCACAATCTCTGCTAAAGTTGCATGGCTCCTAAGGCTCCAATGGCTAATTATTTAATATCCAGAAAAACCTCTCAGTTCTAACGAAAGAGTGTTTTTAAAGGAATTTCCTTATTTCTTGAATGTGACATGGGCTTATTTCTGAAACTTGGAGCTTCTGATGTGATTCCGTTATCAGAAATTTTTAGACTCCATAAAGCATGATGATCCATTTAATTGGAACTCAAATCCAGTGAAATCTTTCAATACATAGTATCAAATCTTACTATCTCCTATTGATCTCTACTCTTCTTCACAACTTATGGGTCAATTGATCCAGACTGAAACAAAACAAGAAAATAAGGCATATTATTCTTCTCTTTGAGGAAGTACCCTTGCCCAAATACTTAAATTCCCCCCCAAATCAGTGATGTGCAGGAGTATAGCATTTCCTGAATTCATTCTTCATTCTGATACATGTATTACCATTGTTGCTAAGTAACTTAAACTGGCTACTCCCTGATCTCTTGATTTTCTCAGAGTCCATACGAATCAAGTTACTAGTGACACGTATCAGGATGATGGCTTGTGGAGATGAAGTTATCAATGTCCTCCAACACAAATTATGGTGCCAATATGAACTATCATATATTCTTAAAGCAGGATGATAAAGTCTTAATTTCAGGTGATCTATATTTGCCAGACTAGATAATAATTTTTTATTTATTTTTATTTATTTGTTTATTTATTTTTATTATTGCTTAAAGTATTACAAGTGATAGATAGGTCTCCATTTTTTTCCCTTACCCTTCCCCCCTCCTCCCTACCCCCCAGTTTCTTGGTTTGAAACCTTGGCTGGGTAGCTAAGTTGGTTAGAACATTGTCCCAATACACCAAAGTTGCAGGTTCCATTCCAGTCAGAGGACATAAAAGAATGCATAAATAAGTGGAACAACAAATCAATGTTTCTCTTCTCACTTTCTCTTTCCAAAATCAATAATGAAAAACATTTAAAAAAAGTTTGCAGGCATATAACTACTTTCCAATGCCAGGGGTTTATTAATTGTGCATAAAAAAAAAATACTTCATCTGGAATAGCTTCTAAAAGTGCAATCATTGCCCAATTATTTTCCTTATAATCTATTGTCTTTTTCTAATGTGTCAGACTAGTCCATATTCAAACCAGGAAAATTAATGGGTAAGCAATAAACATCTCCAAAGATGGTCCATTTGAAATGCTGACCATGACTTTAATCTCTATGATTCAAAAAAGACTGCATTATTACATTTGAATTGCCATTTTAGTAAACAGGAAGTATTCTAAGTATTCCACTTGAATCTATGAAAATATGGGGGTTGTGTCAGATTCTAAGTTTGTCAATTTAAAATTTTCAATCAGAATATGATAAAATAGCCTTACTATTGATGAAATGTGTAACAATTATGATTACATTTAATTGCGTATACTTGCAACAATAAAGTTAAAATGTAAAATATTTTAAAATATGATCATTTCAATTTTTCTTCTTTTGTAAATTCAGAGTGTGGAGAGTCCATGGGGAGTTTGACTGTCTTATACTCATTGGGGAGTCAACATATTTCTTCTCTATCATTCTTTCATCTGACTTTCTTCTTCTACTACTTGCTACAGGTCACGGGATCTATAGAGAATCACTGAGTTGGCACCCCCACATTTAATTTCTGTGATTAATCTCACACTCTCTGACAAACATGAACTATACTGAATTATCTATAGTCAGACTATTTTTAAGCCAGTTTATGGTGGTTTTCTATAATAAAGCTTGCTTACCTATGTGATTCAACAAAGTATTTTATGCCTCAACAAGATAAAGTGGGTTTTTGGGGTGCCTCTGGAAATTCTATAAGCACATAGAATATCAAAACGTAGCATAGAATTCTGGCAAATAAAAATTGAAAATAAATCTTCAATATGAGTGTAAGTATCAATATCTAAATGAAATAACGACTAAAATAACAGAATCAATAAAATGCCAAGCATGATTTAAAATTCCAGGAATATAAGAAGGTTTAATATTGGAAAATAAAATTTATTAACATTCATATCTTAAGTAATTAATGATATTAACATGCCAAAGGGAAGTTTTAATAAATGTTGAAAAAAGGTATGATCAGATCATATGAAAAACTGATTGCAGATGTATGAACAAAACCCAATATCTCTTCTTTAACAATTATCAGGCAATATTGCTTTTAAAAGTATAAAATACGAATAAAACAATGGTCCCCTCTTACCAATGTACCACTTTTGTTTCATTTTAACGAGCAGGAGTTAAATAAGAAGTGTAAAAATAAAAATGAGTTAATGTATTTCAAATAAGCTGATTTCAGACAAAGAAGAAAAAGCATCAATAAAAGTAGCAAATAAATCCATAAAATTCAATTTCTTACATAGTAATAACAATGAATTGGAAAATACAGCCACAACAGTAACAGCAAAATAATCCTTTTCTCTGCACTAGAACACAACTTTAGATGTGGAATAAAAATTACATGCATAGAACATATAGAGATTAAATCATAAAACTTTACTGAAAAATATTCAGCAAAATATTAAAAACCAATTTTGGTGGATCTATAAACTTTCTCAAAAAGTTAGTCAATTTCTAGAAAATAAAAACTAAAACACAGCAAGAGAATTTTAGCTAATATAGAGCAATGCAGTTAGAAATACAATTAAATATGTTTAAATATATTATAAACTTAAAGTAATTAGCAGATATTTGACAGACATAGATAGCAATGTAGCTGAACATAATACAAAGTCTGGAAATAGACCTAGAACATATTGTGACTTACTATTAAAGAAAAGAGAGCATCTTTAAACAGGAAAAAATAGATATGCCAATTACTGTACTAGAGGATAATCATATATATTTAAAAAAAAAATCCCAGACAGAAATACAAATGTAAAACTCTAAAATACAATTATGATAAATGTCAGTGAATCATTTTATTTTATTTTTTAAATATATTTTATTGATTTTTTACAGAAAGGAAGGGAGAGAGATAGAGAGTTAGAAACATTGATGAGAGAGAAACATTGATCAGCTGCCTCCTGCACACTCCCCACTGGGGATGTGCCCGCAACCAAGGTACAAGCTCTTGACCAGAATCAAACCTGAGACCTTTCAGTCTGCAGGCCAATGCTCTATCCACTGAGCAAAACTGGTCAGGGAGTGAATCATTTTATAACTTCAGCTGACAGTTGGTTCTAAACATGGCAAAAAAAATAATGGATGACATGAAGCAAAAGTAGTGCTTAAAGGAAAATTTACATCATTGAATGCATATATTAGAACAGAAGGAAGATCTAAAATAATTTATTTAAAATAATTCATCATAGGAAAGTATAAAAAGAAGAGCAAATTAAACCTGATATAATCAGAAGAAAAGAAATACCGAGGGAAGGTCAAGGGGGGGGGGCAAAAAAAAAGAGACATATGTACTACTCTTTGTAATATTTTAAGCAATAATTTAAAAAATGAAAAAAAGCATAAATCAATAAAAATGAAAACAGAAAATCACTGGAGAAAAATTCCTGAAACCAAAAGCTAATTCTTTGAAAAGGTCATTTAAAGTTTATCAACCTCTAGCCAGGCTTACTAAGAGCAGAAGTGAGTGGGCACAAATTACTATTATCAAAATGGAAGTGAGAATATCCCTAGAGACATTGACTGGTGTGAGTCCTTTGGTTGAGCCCCTTCCCATGCACCCGAAGGCTGCTGGATTGATTCCTGTCAGGGCACCTGTTCAGGTTGGAGGCTAGATCCCAGTAAGGCACCAGCAGGAGGCAAATGCTTGATGTTTCTTTCACATCGATGTTTCTCTCTCTCTCTCTTCCTCTCCCTCTTTCTCTCTATCTTTCTCTCCCTCTCTCTAAAATCATTTAAAACATTTTTTAAAGGCCAAAGAACTTTAAAAAAAACACCAAAATATATTTCACCAAAGGAGATATACAGACAGCAAATAATCATGACCTGACACTCTATAATCTATGTTGTCAGGGAAATACAAAGTAAAATGGGATACTACTATACACCTATGAGAATGATCAAAATCCAGAAAAGTGACAATACCAAATATTGGCAAGGATATGGAGCAACAGCCGGAAATAATGTCAAAGCTTCTTAAATCTGTGGGAAGAATATAAATGCAATAAAGCAAGTAACCAACTAAAGGGAAGCACACAGTGCAGAGGGGGTTTCCCAGCGCATATAGAACTTATGTTTACAGTGAACTTCAGTCTATTAAGTGTACAAAAATATCATTGCACCAAAAAATAGAAAATAAATAAACATACTTTATTTCTGATTCGCCCTGCAGCTCCACACTCTCCTGCCCACCCAACGTCCCCCTTTCAGCCACCATCCCCCTTAAGAATAGCCAACAGGGGCCACGCCTATGGCTGAGCCAGGAGGTGCAGCAGAAGATTGAGAAACAGTGCGATGCAGACCTGGAGCATACCCCGACCCAGTGGATCACACCCAGCGGCACAAGGATGCGGGCCGGCCCTGGCCCGGGCGGGAGAACTCCCAGAACCTGCTCAAGGGTGGCTCGGTGCTGTGTGAGCCCACTAATAGGCTGTACCCTGAGGGGCAGGCCCCAGTGAAGAGATCCGTGCCCGCACCATGATCTTCAAGCAAATGGAGCAGATCTCTCAGTTGCTGCGAGCAGCTGAGCGCTGAGGCGCCAACCACACCGACTTCTTCCAGATGGTGGTGCTCAGGGAAAGGCTAACCACAGATGCTGATGAACCTGGGTGGGCTGGCAGTAGCCCAAGATGATGGCCTTTTCTCTGGGGGTCCCAACTGGTTTCCTAAGAAGTCCAAGGATAACCCTCAGATCTTCTCAAACAATCAGCTGCAAGAGGGCAAGAACTGAGTGATTGAGGTACAGATTGGCACCAACCATGGGCATCTCAGATAGGCATGACCAGCTCTGTGATGCCACTCCAGATCCTCTGATCTGCTCCCAGCCCTGCTCCTGCCTTCCTTGGATGGTTCATATATAAAAATATATATATTTAGCAGTGATATTTCCCAAGAGCCCCCTGGAGCCCTCAAGCTCCTCCCTGCCAGGGTGGGGGCCTGGCCTGACGTGTTTCCCTGGGGGTGCCAACAGTGGCCTCTCCCCCTGTGCTTACTAATACATTCCCTTCTCCAAATCTACAAAAACTGGACTAACTAGCCTCTTCCCTGGGACCAAAATTTAGGGCCTCTTCTTCATATCTCTTCTCCCGGATCTCTCAATCCATTCCGTGGCTGGGGTCAACGACGCTGCATTTGGGTCTTCCTTCCACAAATGTGCCTCCCCACGGCTGCAGAGACTTAATTTATAGGCAGGAGTCCTGACAGCCGCCACCCTGCCACAGCTGGACTGGGCTCACCCCACGCTGGAGGCAGCCTCCCCTGGCAGAGGCCCTCTTGGCTTCTCATTTTCCATCCCCCTCACTGTGGCTAAGGGGTCAGGGGAGGGGAGGGAGGGTTGCCCCCTGGGCTGGGCTGGAAGAATCTGAGTGTGCTGATTTGAATAAAGAATCTCCTATTTTTTTGGAAAAAAATACTTTATTTCTAAAAAATGCTAGCCATCATTTGAGCCTTCAGTAAGTCATGTTTTAACTAGTGTGTGTGTGTGTGTGTGTGTGTGTGTGTGTGTGTGTGTGTGTGTGTGATGGGTCTTGACTCAAGGTTGATGATGGATGAGTGATCAGGGTGGTTGGTGGTTGCTGAAGTTTGGGTGGCTGTGGCAGTTTCTTAAAATAGGATAACTATGAAGTTTGTCACACTGACTGACTTTTCAAGAGCAATTTCTCTGTAGCATGTGATGCTGTTTGATGGCATTTTACCTATAATAGAACCTTTTTAACAATAGGAGTCAACCCTCAAATCCTGCCACTGCTTTATAAACTAAGTTTATGTAACATGCTCAAAGCCTTTGATTTCATTTCAACAATTTTCACAGCATCTTCACCAGAAATAGTTTTCATCTCAAGCAACCACTTTCTTTGTTCAACCATGAAAAGCGATCCCTCATCCATTAAAGTGTTATCATGAGATTGCATTAATGAAATTACATCTTGAGGCTCCACTTATAATTTTAGGTTTCTTGTTATTTTCACCACCACAATTACTTCCTTCACTGAAGTCCTGAATCCATCAAAGTCACCCATGAGTGTTAGGATCAACTTCTTCCAAACATCTGCTATGCTAATATTTTGACCTTTTCCCATCAATCGTGAATATTCTTATTGTCATCTAGAACAAAAGATCTTTACCAGCTGGTTTTCAGTTTTTTTTCAATACAACATTGCCATAAACCTTCAATTTGTATTAAAAAAAAGAAAAAATAAAAAGAAAAACAATATCTGTGAAGCACAATACAATGAAGTGCAATAAAGGGAGGTATGCCTATATGCAGAACTTCCAAACTGCAACAAGAAAACAAATAAATAATCTATTACAAAATGGATAAAGGAAGTTAATACACATTTCCCAAGAGGATACACAAATATACAAATGACTAACAGCAAATTAAGGATACTCAACATCACTCATCATTAGAGAAAGGCAAATCAAAATTACAATGAGATATCAAATCACACCTATTAAAATGGCTACTATAAACTTTTTTCAAAAATCAAGTGTTGGTGATGATATAGAGAAATTGGAATTCTTATGAACTGTTGGTGAGATTGTATAAGTGTGCAACTACTGTGGAAAACATTAAGGTGTTTCCTCAAAAAATTAAAAATAGAAGTATTATATAGTGCAGCAATCTCACTTCTGAATAAAGATTGACAGCAGGGTTTCAAAGTGATTTTCAAGTGCATGTTCATAACAACACTATTCTCAATAGACTCAAAATCCAAATATCCATCAATGAATAAATGGACAAACAAAACGTGATCTATTAGTATACATAAAATGGAACATTTTATTCATATTCAGCCTTATAAGAAAGGAAATTCTGTCTCACAGCACAATATGGATTTAATCTTTAGAGCATTATACGAAGTGAATAAACCAGCTACAAAAAGACAAAAACGACATGGTTCCACTTAAAGTATTAACAGTAGTCAAATTCATAGAAACAAAAAGTAAAATGATGGTTACCGAGGCTGGGTGAGGGGGGGTATAGGAATTGTTGTTTAAAGCCTATATAGTTTCAGTTTTGCAAGATGAAAAGTTCATTTCAGGTTATGTGTTTCTTGCCATTACACAAAAAGGAGTCAAAATAAAAATTTTAGTAATTTATAAATTGATCAACTTCTATACTTAGTGAGAGAAATGGTCATACTCATTATGATTTTTAATATATTTTTTGTCAGAACTAAAAAGAAGAATTTAAATGAAAACAAAAAAAGAGTGAGACATTCTTGATGTGCTGTGTACATTTATACATGCTAATAACTATGAGAAAATATTCTTACTAAAAGATTTTTTTAGATACCATTTTTTAGTTTATAATTTCTACAAACTCCCCCCCATGGTATTATATTTTTATGTCATTATACATATTCATAGAATGATATGATTTTCAAAGCACAAGTTACAAAATTACATGTGGAATGTATGTTTATGCTCACTATATCCTGTAAGTTAGGCTGCCCTGTTATTAATATCCTCCTGTTAACACAGATATTAAGTGACAGTGCTGGATCTACATTCTATGAATCTTGATTTTCTGAATGACAAGAATAACAAGAATATGAGGATGCCTAAAATGATCAATGAGCTGTCAAATGATTTTATATATCTGAATCAATATACAGAATATTAACTGCTGATATAGTATAGTAGCTTTCTGTTACTTGAAATTAGGAATTTTATACTGCATTTGGGACATGACTTAAAATCAATATAGCTATTCCACTGAACATGGTTATCTATACTGTTCAATCTATTTATTTTTATTAACATTTTATAATTATATTCTACAGTTTTGGAGTTGTTCTTAACAAAAACCATTAAAATTTTTTATCGCTTCAACCCTTAAACTTAAAGTTAATTCCATTTGGTCTGTAATTCAAATGCTTCTGTGTTTATGAATTGTAATGTATCATAGTATTTGCCTAAAAGGCTCTACTGCATAGTTACTGGAATTTTTCTAAAATACCCATAGTTACTCCCTAAAAACAAATAAACAAACAAACACATTCAATAACACACAAAGCTGAAATTGACATACAGCAGAGTATCAGCCTTGGGGTGTATATAGACTAATTCTAAGGCTTACAGAAATAGATTGAAGAAAGCATACCAACAATTGAAATATCCATGACCTCAATAAACTAAAATTGTCTGAGAGAAGAAATGTGAATGTTTGCTTCTTTGCTCACCATACATTTCCATACCTAGAATCTATTTTCCTTATGAATCAAAAGAATGGATAGCAATCCCCTATTTCAACATAAGTACACTAAAAATAATGACTGTGCACATGTAACTATTATTTACTTTTGTGAACAGGAAATGCATGCACATAGTGCACAATTCAGGAGGACACAATACTAATCTTCTTCTTGCCCAATCCTTGGCCAGTCAATTCCCTCCCCAGAGCAAATGCATGACAAAGAATGTTTATGCATAACAAACCACATAAATGTTATTTTTAAAAGGAAATTATCAATAGCTTTTAGTAATCTTTAGTTCTCTTTCTTAGTCACAGCAAACACATTTTTTCAGGAGACCTTCAAACTCTGGCTAAGGGAAGGAAGTTACCCTAAGGTCAGTCTCCTCAGTTACCTTGAAAACAAAAAACCTCCTCTGTGGGATTCACAAAGTCTATGGCCCCCTGCCCCATTCTGCAATTACCTAGTTTCTTATCTACTTCAGCTGGCCTGCCTGCCTATTCTAGTTAGGTCATTATAACTATGCTACTCTCACTAGAAAAAAAAAGTCAAACACCAGAATGTCTTCACTTGATATTTTCCCATTTATTGTTGCTTAATTTTCATTTATCCATAATTTCAATTGAAATCAAAAGTTATGAGGATAGCACCAAAACTGCTTTATCTGCCCTGACTGGTTTGGCTCGGTGGATAGAACAAAGGGTCTCATGTTTGATTCCGTTCAAGGGCATGTACCGTGGTTGCGGGTACATCCCCAGTAGGGGGTGTGCAAGAGGCAGCTGATCAATGTTTCTCTCTCATCGATGTTTCTAACTCTCTATCTCTCTCCCTTCCCCTCTGTAAAAAAATCAATAAAATATATTTCAAAAACAAAACAAAAAAACCTGCTTTATCTGAATGATTTGAAAGTAGTTTTCAGGCATGATATCTTCATGATGATTGTAGCAGTAGCTTTCAGACATAATGATTACCAATTAATAATTAAGCTATATTTCAACAGACTAGGGCATTCTCCTATATATACTTTGTACAACAATCAAGAGTGGAAAGTTAATATTAAGATACTACTACCCTCTACCATCTAGATCTTATTCCAGATTCATCAAATGTTCCAATAATTTAAAAGGCTAATTATGGAAATAAGCCAGGCAGAGAAAGACAAGTATCACATAATCTCACGCATATGTGGAAACTAATGAACAAAATAAACTGATGAACAGAGGAGATCCAGAGACATAGAAGCATGGAACAGAGTGATGAATCTCAGAGGGAAGCGGGGAGGGGTTGGTGGGAAAAGATCATGGAAGAACTTATATGCATAGATGCATAACTCATTGACACAGACAATAGTGTGATGAAGGCCTGGGAGGGGGCAGTGAGGGGGAGGTGGTGAGGGGTGGAGGGGGTCAATGGGGAAAAAAGGGGGGATATCTGTAATATATCTGTAATACTTTCAACAATAAAAATATTTTAAAAGGTCAGTTATGAAGGTCACTACTTTTACCTATGACTTCCATTAGTGCCATTCAGCCCAGGACAGTGCCTCAGTATTTTAAAGATCACAGGACAGTTATCTAGTAGAATATCCCTCATCTGAAGCTTGATATTTCCTCATGATTGCATTCTAGATTCATTTTGAACAATTTTGGTAAAAAAATCACAGAAATGATGTGGTATTCTTGTTGCAGCCTTTTAGTCCGCATCCAGTTTCCATTTTCTTCTATCATGGGTTAATTTTGGTCACTTGATTAAAGTGGACTCTGACAAATTTCAGCTCTAAAAAGTTATGCTTAATCAGTGTAAAATGGTGCTAGAAGGAGTTACCTGTAAGTTTGCGCAGCCTGTGAATTCTGAAAGCAGAGAATGTCAAGCTTTATTTTCCTAAAATGTATTCCCTCTGAGTTATGACTAATCCCAAAGTAAAATCAATTGATTTATTCACTCTGTAAAAAATTATTAAATGCTTACCATATGTCCAACACTGTCCTAGGAACTAGAGTCTTTTTGCATGTTTTAGAAAGAAATTAGAAATGATCCTCTGTCCATGACAGAAGAGCAGACATATATCTCACTTGCCTCTTGGCTCAAGAATGGAGTGTAGTTTCATAAAAGTGAAAAATGACTCTCATCTTCTTAGAAAGATGGCCATTGAGGAGGCCAGGAAAGTAATGCGAAGCTTGGTCAGCAAGACAAGAGAACGCATAAATGCTTGTTTCTCCCACTGTCCAAGGAGGCAGAATGCTGGCACTAGGATGTTTGGCTACCCATGGTCCATTTGTAGGAGCCTTTACCCTCACACTGTTCTTCCTTTTTTGTAGAGTAATTTGGAAAGTTGGTACAGTCCCAATCTGCATGGAAGCTACCTCTGGGCCAGATTGTTTGAATTGATGGCACTGCTGTTGAAGACTGGTGTCTGGGAAAGCTGGGTATCCAGGAGCACCTGGAGACGTGGGCCGGGGCATGTGTCAGCTCCTCTGGTTAATGAAGGGTTACCATATTTAGCAAATAAAATTTTCAATTTCAGGCTATCAGCAAATATTTTACATAAACATGCATTGCTCAATACGTAGAACATACTAATACTTAAATATTATTTGTTCCTTTTCTGAAATTCAGATTTAACTGAGCACCCTGTTCTATCTAGCAATCAAACTGTGAAAGTGAGAAAGTGCAGTAGATATAGCCCCACCCCTGCTCAGACAAAGAGAAGTCTCAGTCCCTGTTATCCCAGTGTCTAGGCAAAGCACAAAGAGCTTGAGTCACTATGGATAGTGTTTGTTATTGCACCATAAGGAACTAATAAGAAACCTGATAACTTTGCACATTTGCCCCTCCCAAAAATATATTACCCATGATTACATATTTCTCTCTTGTTAGCCATATCTATTACAAGTCTAATTTTACAGACTTAATTGCGTAAGACATATAACCATATTTTCATATAGCTCATTGAAAGAATTTTTGGGTTTGATTTTGTTTTTAGTGAAATAATTCTGCCAATATTAAAGATTCAATGTCAATGAACAAATTCTTTTCCTTTTGTCAAGGCCATAGGAGTATATACTTCATAGTCAAGTGATACAGAGATATGGAATGGTGGTTGTGGCTGATGCATTTTTACTTGACATTCCCCTTCCCCCAAAGCCCCTTTATCTCACCTTTCTGCCATCAAAATTCTCAAATATTTGCCTGTATTTTAGCTAAAATGAGCATGTCCTCTAAAATATAAATAGAAAGACTGGATTAAGCATCCTAAGCAAGTTTTTCTTTCTTCTTTCTAATAAAGAGAGATTTTCAAGGAGAAAGTACCCTTCTTTCCTTCAGAGGCAGTGTAGTAAATATGATGCCGAGGTCTATGGTAGCCGTTCACTGATCCTTCAGGAAAAGACACACCCAAGCCAGCAGCTGCAGTTGACTAAGAAGAATATGAAAAACCTCAGGGCCTCCATGACATCATTTTGCTGCTAAATTAATCAGATCTCCCAGGGTTTTGTTATGTGAGATAAGGACTGTCTATTGCTGAAGCTGTTGTTTTGCTGGGTTATTTGTTACTTGTGGCTGAAAGAGGGTCATTTGGTTCTCATCATTATCTGTCCATGATGGTATTCAGCAATTCATTCATCACTCTGTCATGTCCTTAGTTGTCAATGCATATGGGCTGCTATGGAACCATCCTTCATTCAATACTCAAAGTCCCACTGAAATCATTCTTATATTACTATCCAGGAAACTCTATAAGGTCAAATCATCTGCTAGGGCCCTAGTCGGTGGGCTCAATTGGTTAGAGCATCATTCTTACATGGCAGCTGATCAATTTCTCTCTCTCTCTCTCTCTCTCTCTCTCTCTCTCTCTCTCTCTCTCTCTCCATCATCTGCTAGGTTTTCCATACAATTATCCATTTGGGGGTGGGAGGTTCCCTAACCCTTCTGTCTGTCTCTGCCTAGTTCTACCTGGAAAGTAAAATATACGTTTCTTCTACTATTAGACTATGTTAAACTTCTGAGGTCTCACTCTCTCTCTCTCTCTCTCTCTCTCTCTCTCTCTCTCTCTCTCTCTCTCTCTCTCTCTCCATCTCTCTCTCTCTCCTGGACCTGGATTATGGGACAGGAAAACAGACTTCAAAGAAAATTGCCCTTAAAACCCATCACCATTTACATGTCCTTCTCCTTCAAGCTTCAATCTAGACATTATTTCCCCGAGTCTGAAGGGCACTGCACTCTCTGTTTCTCCATGTATCTCTACAAATCCTGTTGTTTATGCCTGGCTTTTTCCTACTGTCCTCAAATATGAACCATATGGAATCCAAAACTTAGAAGAGACTGCTTTAGGGCAGCATATCCTTCCCTGGACAGTGAGCATGGAACAGTTTGAAGCATAGAACAGGGTGAAGTCGGCAAGAGAGATCAGAAAATATCAGAAATAGTTGTTTTAATATTTCAAACTTATAAACCTGACCCATACACTTTTTTAAATCTTTATTGTTCAGATTATTATAGTTGTTCCTCTTTTTTCCCCTCATAGCTCCCTTCCTCCCAGTTCCCACCCCACCCTCTGTCCTTACCACCCCCGCCCCCGCTGCTGTACTCATCCATAGGTGTACAATTATTGTCCAGTCTCTTCCTGCACCCCCAAACACCCTTTCCCCCCAAAAAAATTGTCAGTCCAACCTCTTTCTATGCCTCTGATTTCTATTTACCAGTTTATTCTGTTCATCAGATTTTTTATTCACTTGATTTTTAGATTCACTTGTTGATAGATATGTATTTGTTGTTCATAATTTTTATCTTTACTTTTCTTCTTCCTCTTCTCAAAGGATGCCTTTCAGCATTTCATATAATACTGGTTGGGTGGTGATGAACTCCTTTAGCTTTTTTTGTCTGTGAAGCTCTTTATCCGACCCTCAATTCTGAATTATAGCTTTTCTGGGCAAAGTAATCTTGGTTGTAGGTTCTTTCTATTCATCAGTGTGAATATTTCTTGCCACTCCCTTCTGCCCTGCAAAGTTTCTGTTGAGAAATCGGCTGACAGACATATGGGTACTCCCTTGTAGGTAACTAACTGTTTTTCTCTTACTGCTTTTAAAATTCTCCCCTTGTCTTTTGCTCTTTTAATTATGATGTGTCTTGGTGTGGTCCTCTTTGGATTCCTTTTGTTTGGGGTTCTCTGCACTTCCTGGACTTGTAAGTCCACTTCTTTTTCCAGGTAGGGGAAGTTTTCTGTCATTATTTCTTCAAATAGGTTTTCAATATCTTGCTTTCTCTCTTCTTCTGGCACCCCTATAATTCAGATGTTGGTACACTTGAAGTTGTCCCAGAGGCTCCTTACACTGTCTTCATATTTTTGGATTCTTTTTGCTTATCTATTTGGGTATTTTTTGTTTCATCGTATTTCAATTCTTTGACTTGATTCTTGCGTTCCTCTAATCTGTTGTTGGATCTCTGTATAATATTCTTTATTTCAGTCAGTGTATGCTTAATTTCTAGTTGGTCCTTTTTCATATCCTCAAGGGTCTCATTAGATTTATTGAGGGTCTCACTAAATTTATCAGTGGTTTCTAGAAAATTCTTGAAAAACCGTAAAACTGTGGTTTTGAACTCTATATCTAGTCATTTGCTTTCCTCCATTTCTCTCACTTGTGATGTTTCTTTGTCTCCACATTTTGGCTGCTTCCCTGGGTTGATAGAGTGGCTTTCTGTGTTAGGTGATCACTGAGAGGAAATGACGTCCAAGCCACTTGGTTATGCAAATCAGCTGTGTCTACAGTGGGAGAACTTCTGTGCTGGAGACACCCTTATGGGGCAAGAGTTGTTTGGGTACCCCAGCACTTGTATCTCAAAGGAGGTGCTATTTTTAGCTTCTGCCTGGAGCTTCCCAGCCTTTTATATGCAAAAGCCTCTGCATGCAGCTTGGGTGAGGCAGGGTCTCAGGGAGTTTACAGGGCAGAGCAACCAGCTATGGCCGCGTCTCAGCCCTGCCCTAAGAGGCACCAGGTCTCAAGCCGCTCTGGAGTTTCTCCTGGCACCTGACGGGTGCCAGACAGTCCAGCTCCTCCTCATATGATTCTGAGTCCCCAGAATCTCACCTGGAACTGGAGTTCAGAGCCATCAGGAGCTTGTGCTTCCCTCCAGTACGAAATGCTTCCAGCCGCTTCTGGGAGCCCTTTCTGCGAGCCCCTTCGCGCGCACCTCCGTACCTCTGCACTTTATTTCCGCATCTCCTCTGAGTCTCAGTCTCTTTCTATTTGTAGAATTTCCACTCAGCCAGCTTTCCTGTGGGTCTGGGTGGTGTCTGTTTTTTTCTTTTTGTTGTTGTTTTAAAATAGTTGTGCACGGTCGCAATTCCGGTGTTCACCTATGCCACCACCTTGGTTTCTCCCACACACTTTTATTTATAGAATTATTCTCTAAAAAACATTACTTTGTTGTCTTCATTTAGTCTAAATGCATGTTGGGTACACTTCTAATATATTTCTCAAAAAATGTTGGTAAGCCCTAGCTGGTTAGACTCAGTGGATAGAGTTTTAGCCTGGGTACTAAAGGGACCAGGGTTTGATTCCAGTCCAAGGTACATGCATAGGTTATGGGTGTGATCCTCAGTAACGGATATGCAGGAGGCAGCCAATCAATGGTTCTCTCTCATCATTGATGTTTCAATCTTTCTTTCCCTCTCCCTTTCTCTTTGAAATCAATAAAAATATTTTTTTTAAAAAAAAGGTGTTGGGAATAGCAAGATATTTCTATCTGTTACATATCATTTTCTGTTGTTGGGCTACATAAAATTGTCTATATACTTAAACATATCAATATCACTTTATGGCTTCTTTGGTTGAGTTATCTTTCAGGCTAAATATATGCTGTACTGAAATGATTAATTCTAGAGGCATTTTATAAAGTTCTTGTCACAGAGTGTCATCTGAGACTCTGATATCTGATAATAAATGGTGAGAATTAGAAAAATATACTGAAATTTTATTTGTTAGAGGCAGAGTTCATTGGGGAAAAAGTCATCTTTTGGGAGAAGTGGGAGTCTGGGAATCACTAAAATAGTCCCTTGGTAATTAAATAAGAAATAAGGTTGTTTTAATGAAAATAAGATTTATAAATTGCCCTTCATATTAATGTCTAAAATTGTTTTTCTATGGGCAAAATTGCCTCCCTCCAGAAAGAATATTTTGATGTTGAAGTCTGTCCTAAAGAATTACACAAAGGATGAAAGGTGATGTTTTTGATTTGTTTTGCTTTGTTTTGTTTTCCTCACCTTACAGTGAAAGGAGACTTAAGGGGCTAGCCTCCTCAAGAAGGGAAGGTGATTGCAAAATTTCATTAAGGTGAAATGAAACCAGCTCCTATAACTAAACAGCAGCCAGCAGTCTAAGGGGAAAAAAAGAACAGTCAATAGAAAATCTTGTGTAGCTGATTGATTCTAAGATATATATTCAGTTCTATGTCTTTGTTGTTCTTAAAAATTTCTGTATTGCATCCTATGTTGTATTCCTTAACTTCTGACTTGTCTTAACTGATTCAGGGAAATGTGGATAGAAAGGTACCTATGCTTTGAAGACAAGCAAAAGCCAAAACAATATTTAATACATAGTGACGTGCAAGGAATAAGGTAGCATTCTATTGTTGCTAGCTAGCTTAATTGTATAAGTGAAAACCACTCAGGATGTTTAAACCATGTAAAAATTCCTTGAGGAGTGCCACACATAAAGGACAATTCTTAGTGCTGTCCCACATAACGAGGGCTTCTAAATTGCCAATTTCTGTAGCAGACATTAGAGATGGCTTAGTGACTATCCCTTTCTGTTTTTTCAACAAAACTGAAATGGATCAGGAAACCCACTGACCTCCATATATCCACGAGTTTCCACACAACTAAGCACAGTAATCCTAATCCTCCTCTAAAATATTTTGCAACTGGTATTACAAAGGCATCCACCAATGAGAAGGGAAGCCTGCTGTAACACGGAGAGGGGTTCACAGGCCCCTTGCTGCAAGGGGCCTCCCAGGATCTACTGAGGTTAGGGCTGGAGGGTCACTAGGTGGCCCTGAGTGAGCAGCTGTTTAACAAGTAATCCATAAGTGTTTCAATATTTAAGAAATGGAAAGGCCACCTGTTGGTGCAAATCAGATAAATATCAGCCTGGTTCAATTCCCCTTGTCAGGGAACAGGCAGTCAGAGGTGTAGTTAATGAGGCGGGAAGAGAAACTTGCTGAGAAACTTCTAGGAAAACTTTGCTAATTATAAAAAGAAACACATAATACCCACTGAACAATAGTTCCCCATTTTCATTTTCCCCCATCCCTTGTCAACCACCATTTTATTCTCTGCTTCTCTGAATTTGACTATTTTTGCAAACCTCATATACGTGAAAACACGAAGTATTTGTGCTTCTGTGGCTGGCTTACGTCACTGGCATAAAGTTATAGTTATACAATATGAATAAATTCTAGAGATCATCTGTACAACGCAGTGCCTGCAGTGAACAATTTTGTTCTTCTGGTTAAAGCTGCTTTGAGTGTTATTGCTGTTTTTCTTTTATTTGCTGCCTAGAATTTCCTAGTAGGTGTTTGATCTTTTGTTTCCTTGAGAACACATAGGGAATAAGAATTTGCTTTACAGCATAGTCTTGAAAGCATCCTCGACCAAAGTGCTTGAAAAATCTTGGGATCGTTCTCGAGCCGATGGTGGTTACTCTCTTCTCCGTGTTACTTTCTGTTCAGTTGTGTTACTAATTTATATTTGCAAACACCACATGGATTGAAGTTTTATGTATCTTTAGACCATACTTCATACTGTACTCACTTCAGACATTTGTTTTCATAATTACAGAAAATGGCTGTTTCATTTTGGTCTAAGCCAAAAATTTGGTATTATGACTGATTCCTCTATTTTTTTTTTTTCATACGGCAAATCCAAAACATATGAAAATAGTGTTCAGCTTTCATCTTCCAAATTCCTCCAGATTTTAAAACTTAGAATCACCACCTAACCATCACCCTAGTTAATGATACAGAGAAGCATGAGTTATTGGATTAGCTCCCTAATCTTGTTTCTCTTTTCACATGCCCTTCACAATATATATTCAGGACATTAACTAGAATAATACTTTTAAAACTGAAATCATATCACCTCAGTGTTTAATGCAAAACTGTTAGCATCTCACCTCACAGGAACGTACATGGCTCTCCAAGGACTTTGTCTGTGGCTTATGTCGCACATCCCTGGTGTTCACCTATGCAGCCTCAGCCCTCCTTGCTGTTGCTCAAGACCACCAAGAGCGTTCTACCCCTGAGGGTGTTTGCACTTGCTCTTTCCTCCAGACAGCCACCAGGCTCTCCCTCACTGCTCAGATGCCACCTTTCGGTGAGGTCTTCCCTGATCATCCAATATACAATGCCAATTTCTCCTTATTGGTAGAACTGTCTATGTTCCTTATCCTGATCTATTTTCTCCATAGCACTCATCTGAGTTATTACAAGCTTTTTCTTAGATTCCTAAGAGAAGCGAGATTGTAAAGAGATTGTAACAAAAATTGTAAAGAACAACAGGAGAATTACAGAGATAGAGGAAATTAACTTAGTAGCACCTCAGAGGGTTTAGTCCCAGATCATGCAGTAAAACATGTTTTATTCTTTTTGCTACAGGAGGGTCTTACCTTCAGTTAAAACAAACAAACAAACAAAAAAACAATAAACAAGGCCACATCTGTGAAGCACAGTAAAATGTGGTATGTTTATAATTATGAACTACCTGAGCTTCTAAGGATAAGTCTGGCCCTAACCAGTTTGGCTTAGTGGATAGAGCCTCAGCCTGCAGACTGAAGGGTCCCAGGTTCGACTCCAGTCAAGGGCATGTACCTTGGTTGCAGGCACATCCCCAGTAGGAGGTGTGCAGGAGGCAGCTGATCGATGTTTCTCTCTCATAGATGTTTCTGACTCTATCCCTCTCCCTTCCACTCTGTAAAAGATCAATAAAATATATATTTTTTAAGGATAAGTCTGAGAGTTCAAAACTTCAGAGGAACCCAGTCATAAAGGGGCCCATACTTTAGTGGTTTTACTCTCAGGAGCTTGACCTATTGCTTACAGTGAATATCCAGGGGGAGAGGAGGAGTGGGAAGGAATAAGAAATAAAAAATATCCAAAACCCTCTCACTTCCAGCACGGGGAAGGAAAAGGAAGCATTTTGAAATACACCTGAGCATTCTGTTCTTTTTTTCTTAATTAAAATTTTTATTGTCGACATTATTGCAATTGTGTCCCTCCCCTCCCCCTTTCCCTACCTGCACCCAACCCAGGAGCCCAACCTGCTAGGGTTTTATCAAAGAGTAACCTGGGAGGAGGGAAACACCCAACCCAGGCCTCTCCAGCATTCTACATGGGAGAAGGGAAACACTCCTCTTCCGTCGACTCCTGCCACCTTGTCCCACCTACGGGGAGGAAACTGAAAAGCACTTGTGAGGTTTATAGTCCAGAGACGCAGGCTCACTTAAAGACTAGACCTGTCATTGGAAAAGCGAATGTCCCCTGCCTCCCGCACACGCCTTCCTGTTAGTATTGGTCCTAATAGAGCACCAGTGGAGGATGGGCTGGGATGTGTGGAGCTTCAGGGGCAGCTCAGGGAATGGCATAATCAAACTGGAGGTTCTGCCGCACAACCACATTTTCCCAGAAGCTTGAGGGATCTCAGGAGTTCCACAGAAGTGGTGTAGGGGTGGGGGGAGAGGACGGTACTGGGATGAGAAATAAGTGAGGACCTCCTGTACTGGAGTCCCTTCATCACATACTGGGCATAAGGAGTCGGAAGCACTCCACTTACATAGCACTCAAAACCCTGTTCTCCTGGGTGCTTTGTCCTGCTCATCTCTGAGTCACAATGCAGTGGCACCTCTAAGGCCCCGCCAGGTGCATAAGAGGAGGGCTCTGGCCTGAAATCTGGGCAGAGAGGGGCTGCTTAAGCCAGAACAGGAAAGTGAGCCATGCATACTGATGCTGCAAATGTCTAGCCTTCCTGGAAGGCCTAAGAGCCTGGGGCTATGATACAGGCGCAATCCCAAGGTCACAGCAACCTTAACTTTCCGTTCCATTGCACATCTCAGCTCCAGTTGTTCCTCCCAGCAGCTATGAGGTAACTAGAATTTGACCCAGGAGACTCCTGCTACCTAGTTGTGAAGTTTTTCCCTTTGCTCTTTTTGACCCAGCCCAGCTGCCAGCACCCTGGCCCCTTTACCTAAGCTCCTCCACCAGGAAATGCTCTATTTTGAATACCTGGGAAGATGATCTCAGGATGGGTCCAGGGCCTGGTCTGGCTGGATGGAGTGTGGGCTCTCCCAGGAAAGCAAATTGTGCACATTTGGAAGAGTATGCACCATGTGGCCTTGAGTGAGCAGGGCAAGTGTTTCTTTTAGTACATCAGGCCTATCAGAAAAATGAAAAACAAAACAAAACAAAAACATATGTAGGACATACCAAGAAGCAGTAAACATGTTTGAAAAGACAGAACAAACATCAAAACCACACTCAGATACGGCAGGGATGTTGGAATTCTAAAACTAAGAATGTATAATAGCTATGATTCTAGTAACATGCTAAGGTCAGTAACACATGAAGTAAAGAGTATGCAAGAACAGAGAAACGGAAACCCAAGAAAGAATGAAAAAGAAATTTTAGAGATAAAAAAATTGTAATGGAAATGAGGAATGTCTGTGATGGGGTTATTAGTAGACTGGCCATGGCTGAGGCAAGAGCATCTTCTAAAACTGAAAATCAAAGAGAGGAAAAAAATTAAGACAATAAAACCAACAACATGGACTTCTGTTTCCTAAAAATGAATCCTTCAAAAGTGAAACTAAATACTTTGTCAACTCACAAAACTGATAGGGTTTGTTGCCTATAGACCTGCCTTGCAAGAAAAGTTTTTTAGAGAGAAGAAAAATCAGATAGGTTTGAAACTCAGATTTCCATAAAGGAAGGAAGAACATCAGATAAGGAATAAATGAAGATAAAATAAATGAAGATAAAATAAAAACTTATTTTTATTATTCTTTTGTTTCTTAATTTTGTTTTATTACTTATAGTATTACAAGTGTTAGATACGTCTCCATTATCTAACATACAACAATGATTTTGTTTTTGCTTATGCATAAGTGAAATAAGTGACAGCATTTATACAATGGATGGAAGGAAGGAGTTAGTATTATTTTTTTATTATAAGATATTCACAGGACCTGTGCAATGATATCGTATTATTTGAAAGTGAACTTGTATATTAGTCAGAGTTCTCCAAATAAGTAAATATATAAATATATATTGTATTAGCCAGAAATAATAATAATTAGCCAGAAATAAAAAGGGATATAGAGATAGAGAAGGAGAGAGAGAGAGAGAGAGAGAGAGAGAGAGAGAGAGAGAGAGAGAGAGATTGTTAGAATTGGTTCATGCAGTTATAGAAACTGAGAAGTACCATGGTTTGCTATCTACAAGATGGAGAACCAGAAAAGCTAGGGTATAATTTAGTCCAAGTTCAAAGGCCTGAGAATCAGGGCAACTAGAGTGGTGTAATTACAAGTTACAGACTGAAGGCCTGAGAACTGCAAGGGAGAGGGAGTAAATGGTCATCTCAGCTGAGGAAGAGAGAGAAAGAACTCACCCTTCCTTCATGGTTCTTGTTCTGTTTGGGTCTCAACCAATTGAATTGTGCCCATTTAATATGTGAGGTTAGGTCTTCTTTATTAAGTATACTAATTCAAGTGCAAAGGGTATATCAGTTTCATTTATAATTGCTGAAGGTTCAAAACAACCAAGTGTCTTTTAGTAGGTAAATGGGTAAAGAAGCTGTAGTACATCCAGACAATGGAATACTATTAAGCATGAAAAAGAAATATCAAGACAAAAGACATTGAGGACTTAAATGCATATTACTAGGTGAATAAAAGCCAATGTCAATATACTATATGACTTCAAATGTATGACATTCTGGAAAAGACAAAACTATGGATAGTTTTTAAAAAATCAGTCATTGCTGGGGATTAGAGGGAAGAAGGGCATAGAGGACGTTTAGGGCAGTGAACTGCTATGGTGGGTATATATCCTAATAAACCAATAAAACATGTTCAAAAAAATATACAGCACTCTTAGTTTTCTCAACCCAATAGAATGTACAACACCAAGAGTGAGCCTCAATGTAAGCATAGCTTTTGGCTAATATGATATGTCAGTGTACTTTCATCAATTACTAGTCAATTATAATGAATGTCCCACTTTGGTTACAATGTTGATAATGGGGGAGGTTACGCATGTGTGAGCACAGGGAGAGTTATGTGATATCTTTATATCTTCCGACTTTGTCTTCTTTTTTTCTGGGAACCTAAATCTGCTCTAACATATAAATTATTACAAAATAAAAGAACAAAAAAATGTCATTTCCATGTAGACATTTATTCTTTAGAATTCTTTTCCTGGAACTTAGAGCAGGACACGACACATAGTAGGCCCTAAATAGCTATTTGTTAGAGGAACATCTCAATGGCTCAAAATGCGCTTTTCACTGGCTGCCACCTAAATTTCAGTAAAGCCTAAAAATTTTAGCCTAAAATGAACAATTAAGTCTCTCAGTAGCATCTTCATTGCATACCCAGAAGCACTTAATTACCATATCCTCTTCTTAGTGTGTTTACAGGTGTGTGATTACAAAAAGTTTAGGTGTTTGCTTTTTTTTTTTTTT
>PVJC01019647.1:0-29995 GCA_004026665.1 Murina feae | reverse complement strand
ATAAAATAATAAATAGAAAATATATTAAAAATGAAACTTAATAAACAATATTAAGTATTAAAAATGCTTTAAAAGAATAAGAACATTAAAAAGACAAAATATTGACCATGAAATAAGATGATAGAAACAAAAGAATATTATGTAGGTCAAAACAAAGAATATTAGTAATGAAAAGGGAGTGCTTACATGTATAAAGAAATCATAGAGGAATATTTTGAATAACTTTATGGCAATGACTTTAAAATGTATATGAAATAATAAATATGATAAAAGAATTGATAAAAAGAAAAATGGAAAACCTTAAAAAGTCTATTAAAATCCAATAAACTGCATGTTTTATTTTTATATAAACTTCTAAAGTGATATATAATTTAAAACATCTCACCTGCATTATTCTACAGGCAATATTTTATAAGTTCAATATAAAATTGTACCAATTAGATAGGTACAGCATAATATATTAAGTTTATGAGTAAATAAATGTTAGTGCATTTAAATTATAAATGTGTACAAAGAATACATCATAACCTAGGAGAGTTCAATCCAGAAATGCATGGGTGTTTTAATAACATATAATTATTAATGTAACTGACTACAGCAAAACATTAAAGGTGAACAACCATATATCATCTACTCTAATATAAGAGTAATATGCAAATTAGTCATCACTCCAAGACACCTAAGCCACGCCCACCAGCCAAGCCACACCCACCAGCCCGTCAGAGCAACTGTATGAAAATTAACCCATCAAATATGGCGGTTAATTTGCATACACAGGAGAGTGAAGGCTAAAAACAGTGTAGAAGGAAGCCAAGTGCTGCAGAAGGGAGCCAAGCGGTGGAGAAGGGAATGGAGCTGAGGCAGCAGAGACAGTGAAGAAGAGAGGGAGAAGCAGGGGAGCCGAGGTGACAGAGACGGGAGTTGAGGTGGCAGAGAAGGGAGGGAGCCGAGGTGGTAGAGTTGGGAGGGAGCCGAGGTGGTAGAGTTGGGAGGGAGCCGAGGTGGTAGAGTTGGGAGGGAGTCGAGGAGGCAGAGACAGGAGTTGAGGCGGCAGAGACGGGAGCCGAGGCAGGCTTCACTCGCTTCTCTGCTTCGCTCTGGCTCAGGAAGCCCTATTCTTGTAGGAATCTTCCTGCAACAGGCTACTAGTCTTAATATAAATACAAAAAAGTTAATATAACACTGATTTTTCTTCATCATTATCCTAACTTTTTGGAAACTTAGAAACAATGGGCCTTTCCAATCTAATGAAGGGGATCTTCCAAATCCCCAGAGAAAACAGGACACTTGTGAAGTGATAGCTGTTAAAAGATAAGGATGACTGTCATTACCACTTTTATTTTAGTTTACAATATTGGGGTACATTTTATAATTATAATTAAATAAATCTGTTTCTTCACTATTAATGAAATAACTGCTATAAAGTTATATCTCAGTAATCTAATATAATAAAAGAGAAACATGCAAATTGACCATTACCACCAGCCAATCAGAGCGGCTGTATGCAAATTAACCCGGCCAACAGCCATGGAGCTAGAGCAAACCAAAGGCTTCTGTTGCAACTGCCTGCCTAGGCTGGCTGAGCCTCTGCTCACGGCCATGCCCACCAGTCAATCAGAGCAGCTGTATGCAAATTAACCCAGCCAAGATGGAGGCTGGCAAGGCAGCTCTGCACTGGGAGCCTCCATGGCCGGCCAGCATAGCTGTGCCAGGTGTGTCAGCTCAGTAGGAGGGAGGGTCTGGCCTGGGGCCTCCTCGGGGCGTCCAGGAGCTGCTGTCCTGGGTCTGCTGCCTAGCTCCGCCCCTGGGAGCCTCCGAGGAGTATCCAGGAGCGCCTGTCCCGGATCCACTGCCTGGCTCCACCCTCTAGGGGCCTCCCCGGGCATGCAGGAGCACGGGGCCTCTGTAGGGTGTGCAGGAGCAGCCGTCCTGGGTCTGCTGCCTGGCTTTGCCCCCTGGGGGCCTCTGCGGGACATCCAGGAATGCCTGTCCTGGGTCCACTGCCTGGCTCTGCCCTGGGGGCCTCCACAGGGTGTCCAGGAACACCCGTCCAGGGTCCACTACCTTCATCCGCCCCCCAGGGGTCTCCACAGGGCGTGCGGGAGCGTCTGCTGCACAGTGAGGAAAATCCAAAGCCAGTTCACTGACCAGCTCCACCTGGGTGTGTTTGCTCAGCAGCAGGGCCCCACCGAGGGATTCTGCACCAGCGTCCGCCCCTGGCTTGCCACCCAACTCTGCGCTAGGTGTGTCCCCTCAGCGGTGTGGGCCCACCAGACGTGTGCAATTGTGGGCCCTCCGGTGGGAAACGTCCAGGCCTGCACTCACCAGCCTTCCTACCCCCCAGTGCACGAACCCTGAAGGGGCAGGGGGCAGCCTGAAAATGGCCCTCAGCCCCTCACCCAGGCTGGGCAGGCACACCAGCAGGTGGACATCTCCCCCGAGGTGTCCCAGACTGCAAGAGGGCACAGGCCGGCCTGAGGGACCCCCACCCCCCGAGTGCACAAATTTTTGTGCACTGGGCCCCTAGTAAAATATAAAGATAGAAAAGTTAGTAGGGCTGAAAATCAAGGAACAGTTATAATTATTTGCAGTCGAATGATAGTCTATTTCTAAAATCCAATAATATTAAAAAAAATAGGGTTAATGAGTTAGCAAGGTTCCTGGATTTGAGGTTAGTACTCTTGATCAATAACATTGCTATATTCCAAATATAATTTAGAAAAGAAAATTAAGTATACCATCCATCAAAGCAAAAAGTTATAATGTATTTGGGAAAGAATCTATCAAAGGTGTGAGGAGTACTATAGAAGAAACAATAACATTTATTGGAGGGTATAAAAATATCTAAATAAATAGAGAAACATACTAGATTCATAAGAGAAAAAGTTCTGACTAGAAATAGCAAAGAAAAAAGCCATACATCCTAGAAAAAAAGTGCAGTGATATATGTTTACATTAAAATTATGTAAACTAAAATATGTTTATATAATACATTATATATTTGCAACACAAATAAGAGAAATAAAAAATAATTCTTAATATATAAAGAATCCCAACAGATCAATAGAAAAAGGAACAACAGAAAAACCCTGGTCAAACCAAAGTACACAAAAAGGCTACTGGAAATGGGCATTACTGGTGCTAATAAACATTTGATAACACACTTGATGTCAGTAATAATTAAGGTTGTGCAGATCACAACAATGATCATTTTTCATTGCATCGCTTTAGCATTGGAGAATATTAAAATGTCTGTTAATTCAAAGTGTAGGTGAAAGTATAGGGCTATAGAAAGTTCTTCTCTACTGGTGATGGAATTGCAAATTGGTGCTGCCCTACAAGAGAGCAATTTGTCATTTTTATCTTGTAAGTTGTGCATACCCTATAATTTAGCATGTATTTCTATGTATAATAGAATGCAGCATCAGATTCTTTCTGCTGCCCCTGAATCAGTAATCAGGGCCCATAGCTTAAGATAAACAAATATTAAGCACCCACATTTGAAAGGCAGTCATCAATACGGATATCAGTGAGGCCAAAGAAATGAGGGAGCCAGCCTTGCTCCTCTTCCTTGTCGCCTGACAGCACTCCATTCTCCACAGTTCTTCCCCCTCTTTCCAGAAAATAGAGTCAAAGGAGGAGAGAGAGGTCACTGGAGTAAGTTTAATGAATACAATGTTCTTGGGAAGCAACCTGGGAAAAGAAAAGGTCTTGGAGATGTGCTCATCAAACCAGGGACTGCTTTGAGAAAAGAAAATGGGCATTTTAGTCTTTAGTAGGGCGACTGCTTAGGAAGCAAGCTTGTTCATCAGCCCTGTGGCTACATGGATGAAGGGAAAGGACATTTAGAGGGATAAAGCAGGGCAGAAAGAGAGGACGAGAGTGGAGCCCAGTGCATTTTCATGTTCTATGTGGCAATGTGCAGATGTTTCTTGTGGATTAAGAGGAGAACATAAGAGAATTGTTTCTGAGCTACAGAAACAGAAAGGCATGTAAAAGTTTTCTGCCCTGAGGAATAAAGTACTCTCAGCAGTGGTACTTATTGATTTATTGGCTGTGGCTGGAGGTAAAGGTCGGTGGAAAATGTGAGTTTGATCTAGATTTCACAAGTCAAGAAATTGCAGAGAGGTTATGTGAAGGGCACATTATCCATAAAACTGCTCTTAAAAGTTGCAGTACTTGTAACGTTCCCACGCAGAGCAGTTGCTGGCCATTCAGTGTTATACAGAGAAGCAAAAATAAGCCAACAATTAAAGAATGAACAACACAAAATGGGCATTTAGGTAAAACAAACAAACAAAATAGCCAACCAAAAAACACCCTCTTTTACTTTACTTCTCTCTCTTCCTTATCTCTAATCTCTAGAAAAGATGCAGGGTTAAGAATCTTAAGAGCCAGATGTTGCCAGCTATATTCCCCACTCCTAACAGTGTCCCAGCTTGAACCTGGGCTTAGGGAAGAGAGGAAATAGGATTTAAATGAAGGTTGTGATGAATGCTTTAATACAGAGTTTAGTATCTAAATGAGAACTCATGGAACTCACATAGCTATTAAGGAACTGGAAAAAGAGAGTCAGCAGAACATAGGTAAAGGCAATGACTGCAGAAAATTAAAGCTATTTCATGCCTTTATACATCTGAGTTGAGACTGTTGTTTAAACTGGGTATATCCTAGAAAACTCACATATGTAAAAGACATAATTTAAGTACCAAAATGGTGAAAATTAGAACAATGTACATGCCCATTAATTGGAATATGGACATGGATGAACATGGATCTGAGTCAATAAACATGGATTCTAAGATACATAAGGATGCATGCAGTATAATAACTTTTAAACCATATATTTTCAAACCATATAAATGCTATCTTCTGAAGTACAAATATATGTATTAATAAATATAAGTGCACCTGCATATGTGATAATATAAATCATGCATGAGGAGGGTACTCATCAACTATAGATTGCAAAAGGGAGAAAATTCAAGCAAGATACGGGAGTGGTGAGTTTTAGCAATGTGCATAATGTGTTATTTCTTTCTTTATTTCTTTTTTTTGTTGTTAATCCTCATCCATGGATATTTTTCAATTGATTTTCAGGGAGAGTGGAAGAGAGGGAAAGACAGAGGAAAAAACATCTACGTGAGAGAAACATAGATTGGTTGCCTCCTGCAGGAACTCCAACCAGTGACCAGGCTGGGGAGGAGCCTGTAACCCAGGTATGTGCTCTTGACCAGAATCGAACCCAGGACCCTGCAGTCTGCAGGCCAATGCTCTATCCACTGAGCCAAAATGGCTAGGGCAATGTGTTATTTATTTCAAAACATATCTGAAGTAAACTTTGTAGACTATTAACTTGCTTTTTTAGAAAGTAAGCACACTAGTACCTATTAAGTGATTTATGTGTAATTAAAATATTTTAAAATTGAAATGAAGTAATAAAAATATTTTATACACTTTTCTATAAAATTTAATTCACATTATAATGTGGATTCTGTAAATACTCATTTAGTGCTTTGCTTCCCTTGGCAGAAAAAGAACCGCTTTGAACATACTTCAAGTATTCCATCTTGCCATTTGCATCTTCATGAGTCATTAAAACACAACAGTTGTCTCTTTGTACTTCCTTTGAGAAGGCTGTCATTTCACTTTCCCTGAGAAGCTCTTAACTAAAACAAGATCCAACACATACTTTTATTCCTTTTTAAAAAATCTCAACTTGAAACAAAATGCAACAAGTGGAGCGCCTACTGATCATTTAACTAAAATGAGCTAGTTGTGATGTATCATTGGGTGCAGGGGCTTATCCCAAGCTTTCTAAGACTGCAGTGTTGAGAGTATGTTTCCTTGTATGGACTCGATGCACGTTATTGGACCCCAGGCCATCCTTTCGCGTTCTCCTTTCCTAATAAAGCTCTGAGCATACTTCTCATTAGTGAGTAGTTTTCCACGGAGCATAAGACCCAGGGTCTATTATATTATTAATTTTAGCAACATAATCACATAGATGGCTGAATAATGTATGGAATAAAACATTTTCAAAATATTTTTTCTGTACATTGCACCTGTAAATATACATGACTCATCGGGCTAATAAGATTTCCACCTTTGCCACATGAGCATTTTATTTGAAATATCTGTTTCTTTTTCTTATAGTATTAAAGGAGCAGTAGATAGCCTAACACTATTAACTAAGGCAAGCTATCAACAAGTGGCATGATAATTTATTTTGGGGTAACTCAATGTCTTCACAAATGATTTCTACCAATGTAAAGAAGGAAATAGAGACACAATACAATAACTGGGGAGGTAATTTTAATCTGTGCCATTGTTAAATCATATGTGCATATTTGTGTAAGGGTTTGAAAATGTCTGCTCTACATTTATTTCTCTGTGCCAGCTGACTTTAGCTATATCTAAAGGTAAAAGAGACTCATAAGAGTTGTCAGAAAAGAGTTTAAGTAAATCATTTTGTTCTTCATGTAATCATACTTAAACACAATTTAATATTATTTATAATGTATGTATACACAAATATACATGCATATTATATCTACAGAATCCCTCTGTGTTATATCGTTATATTTGTTGTACATACATGCATGTCTACACTTTTATTTAATTATCATCAGTCTTCTGCTAGCAAATAATTGCATTTTTTCATTCACACTTTTGGTTGCACTTCATTTAAAATTGTACTGAATTTTGATATTTCTGGCTTTTTATCTTATTCATCACTCCCCTACTGTAGTTATAGTCCTTGACAGTGAAAATAAGATCCTTCATGGAATCTTTATTTTACAAAATGTGCATTAATGGCATTCTTATCTGCTAATGGCCTCCATAAGCAGAAGAAGCAATGAAAGGGAATGAAAATGATTATTTATTCATCAGCTTGGTAGAGCATGTCACTAATGAACCGTGAACACAGATTGTCTGAACAAATTTCCAGTGTCAGGTGGGCCCCTATCTTTTGATTTTCTTGAAAATATGCATAATAATCATTGGCTATTACATCTGTAAAAATAATATGTCACATTTTTAATCCACATTTATTTTAGTAAATTGGAAATATGCTAGTCATTGAAATATAAGGGGTACAGTGCTTGATAAATGAAAATGCTATTCAATTTTTTCGTGATTACTATAGCATAATACATTTCCACTTGTTACATAATGGTTAATTTAGACTCTCAAATTCCCCAGACATCAATAATTAATTTGAGGAGACTCTCTTAACATAATTGAAGTTCCAAAAACTTTGAATTTAACAAATATTGGTCCAGTGCACTTAACACTGTGCCATCAGCTGGGGACATAGAGATTAGTGAAATAGTCAATATCATCAAAGAATGTCTTGATAAAATGCAGAATTTAAAACAATTCCTTGATTGTCTTGTCTTTATTAAAAGGATTATAACAAAGGAACACATGATAGCTCAAATTTTAATTGCTGTGGAAACTTCCAATATTTAGGCCATGAAATGAAATTTCCTAGGTAGCAACACAATATTCCCATGAGGTGTGTGTGTGTGTGTATGTGTGAAGACATGGGCCTTTCATTGATTGTCATTTTTACTCTTCACAATAAATCTAGATTTAGCATATATGTATTTTATGTGTTTTGTTCAAAATCATAGCTTCTCTGATGCCATTCTACTAAATTACTCATTGTATATCTAGATTTCTAAGCCACTTTGCTTCACTCATCAAGAATATTCTTGTTTTTTGTATCTTTTTCTCCTGGATCAGCATTTTATTCTTCATTTGTGCTACTGTTATTATCAATGATTAAGCCAATATGACCCAACCATCATCCCTGGTTTTGTTTCTTTACCTCCTCCCTTCAAAAAAACCAAACATTTTCTTAAATTCTCCTCAATCCCACATTCCTATGATCACAGTCTAGACCTGTTCATAACCAACAGGCATAATCACATCACTCCAACCAATGCCATTTATCCTGGACTCGAGTTGGTCCACTCCAAAATGTTTTGTCTCGATTTAGAACTCCAAGTTATTGAACCATCAAACTTTGCTGCTATTAAGCTCTCATTTTCTATCTTCTTTTGTCTTCTTATTCAATTAGACTCATAATTTATTATTCTATTCAGTTCCTTGCAAACATGCCACACTCCCTTTTGCTTCTTTCTCCTTTCATTTTCTCTATTTGAAAAAGCACTAATTTTGGTTATCTTCTTAATGATTTTATCTTATACTTTATTTCTTTTGAAACATCATTTCTCTTTCTCTACTAAATTATTCCCACCAGTTTACCAATATACCTATTTAAAAAAAAACAAAATACATAATGTTTTCATTGACCCCGCCATCCACCTCCAACTATTGTCCCATTCCTCTGCTTTTTTTTCCGAAGAATACTCTGAGCATGAGTTGTTTCTATTCTTATCTCTACTTCCTCACTTCTTATTCATGCCTCACCTTAGTCCGTCTTGCTAAAGTTTTCATCCTCCTCTACTAGTGTTGAGATCAAGAATCTCCCATGATGTCAAATTCAATGATCACTTCTGTTTTCACATGATTTGCCTTATCAGTAGCATTGTACACAACTGCCTACTCATCTCTACTGAAAATGACTCTCTCCTTGCAGCTCTTTTGATATATGACTTTTTTAATATCTGTTTTAATATTCTCTTATTCTACCTTCCTGTACTATAGTTGCCAGAAAGCTAAAAACCATATTTCCCTGACTTTTGTATACACCTGATTCCAGACTTAGGGATTTAAGTAATGCGTTAGTGAGTCTAGAAATTGAAACTGATGGAGCAAAGCATAGAGCATGAAGTACTCTTTCTACTTGTGCAACATGAGTGTAAAGCCAATTGATCCTGAGATGGTTTTATCTCCAGATTATGGCTAAAGTGGTAGGATCCTGAAGCCAGAAGTTGAGAAAATGCCTATGTGTTTCACCAGATTTATGCTTGTGATATATGAAACTTCCCTCAATCGTAAGACCTCAGTTATCTTGTTCTTGGAGTTATTTTTGTCGGAGCAGCCTAACCATCAAATTTATAAGTATGTACTTTTCTGTATCTAATTCCATTCTGCTTAAACCAGATAGGTTTCTGTTATCTATAACTGAATTCTAATTGAAGCAGTTTCTGTGACATTCTTTGTTTCTTTTATTTCTCTTGTTGCCACTTTCAAGACTTCTTCGATGACAACTTTCCCTCTATTCAACCTTAAATGATGAAGTACCCCAGTCATCTATTCTGAGAGCATTTTTCTTTCTTAAACACTCTTCCCAGATAATCTCATTTAGTTTCACATCGTATAAACTACCTATATTCTGATGGTGCCAGTTCCTTTCTTACCTTTCAGTTTAAATGTTTTCTGAACTCCAGAAAGTATATGTAAGGTGACTCCTTTATAAAGAAAGATTTTAGTTAGCAATCTCCTCATATCTAATTTATAAAATCATAACTGAATAAATAATTGTATACATGTATGATTTAGAGAGATCAAAATAACCACTGGAAAACAGAAACCATTAAATACAGATTTTTTTTCCATCTAAGGAGAGTGATTCAAGATGACTAGGATGAAGCAGAAGGTCTTATAATTAAAAGATCTCCCTATTATTTTACTTTTTAATTATGTGCATTATTACTTTTGATAATTACAATGTGGTTAAATAGCAACTGGGACTTATTTAATCCATGAAATCATTAGTCAAAACTGTGGACCTCATAAGTTGTAACACCTAAAACAATTTTCTATGAGCATATGATAAAACCTCAGGCTGCTTGTTCCTATGGACATTTTATGGATTACTTCATTTCAATTAGAAAAATACCACCCAAACATATGCCACCATATAGAGCCCCTCTTCATGAATTAACGAAGAACACTGCTTTATGTTTCACTTGTCCCTTTTGGCTGCAATTTCTGGAAATGCTTGGCTATGGCGCTGTTTAGAGATGGTTGTGGGAGGTGGCTAAAATTTGTCATGCATCATGTCCTATGGATTCCCTTGGATACAAATGTTTTAATTACTCCAGTGGAATGAAGTGAAAAGCCTCACTATATTGATTTGTCAGGAATAAGACATTCCTCGCTCTGTTAATTCTTGGCCCTGGCTGTTAAAGAGCCATTGCGTCTTGGTTTGCAGCCTGGAATAATAAGTTACATAAATAACTTCCTTGTGGCTGGTCCGCCTCCAAACTTGATGTGATGCCACTATTCATTAATATCATGTCAGTGAGCAGACCTGCTTGGAATATACAATGGTTTGCTTCATCTAGAAATTGCAGGAACAGTGACAGTGTGAAGCAATTGAATACAGGTGAAATACCATTAAGACTATGCCATCACTCAGAATCTGTTTGCATAGAAAAGCTATTTTCATGATCTGGTGGACAACATATATCTACACTGCTTTTTTTGGCCCTGCTCATAAAATTTCAAAACTTAAAACCCTCTCACAATGAATTCTTTCTTGTTTCTTATATATACAGCAATCATTATTCTACCTAATAAAAGAGTAATATGCAAATTAGGTGTCACTCTATGTCAAAGATGGCCACTCCCATAGCCACAAGATGGCCTTCCCCATAGCCACAAGATGGTGGTGTCCAGTCTGGCTCAGCCTTGCCACTAAAGTGGCCAAGCCTGTTAGCCAGGCAGGTGGCAGGGGAGGTGGGGGGGCCTGAGGGGCGGAACAGGCAATCAGAGGGGTCTGGGGGTCCCCTGCCCAGACCAGAGGCCTTCATCAGAGGCCTCAGGCATGGGCAAGGGAGGAGCCAGTGATCGGAGGGGGCAGGGTATGAGGGTGCGCTACCCAGGCATACCAGGCATAAGGCCTGGGCCAGAGGCCTCAGGGCTGGAAAGGGGCAAGGCCGGAGATTGCAGGGGCCTGGGCTCCACAGAACCAATGATCAGAGGTGCAGGGGCAGAGCCTGTGATTGCAGGGGTCTGGGCACCAGTGGAGCCAGCAAAGCAGGGGTCTGGGGGTTCCCTGCTCAGGCCTGTAGCCTTGGCCAGAAGCTTTCAGTGGGGCAAGGGCAGAGCTGGCAATGGCAGGGGGCAGGATCAGAGCTGGTGATTGTAGAGGCCTGGGCTCTGTGAAGCTGGCAATCGGAGTGAACTACAGAGGAAACACCTTTTCTGACCACTCATTGGCTAAGCTCCCTGTATGCCACTGGTAATATTCTTAGTAACTTGGGTAATAAGAATCCCTAAAGGCAATCTAGCGTTTTTCCACCACACTCCTGGAGAAAATAAATGAAGGTCTACTGCTGGAGGGCTAAGAAATGTCATATCCTTCCCTAGCTGGTTTGGCTCAGTGCATAATGCCTCAGCCTGCTGAGTGCAGGGTCTGGGTTCAGTTCTGACCAAGGGCATGTACGTAGGTTGCAGGCTCCTCCCTGGCCAGGACCCAGGCCAGGGCTCATGCAGGAGCAACTAATCAAAGTGTTCCTCTCACTTTGATTTTTCTGTTTTCCCCTTCTCTTCCACATTCTCTAAAAATCAATGGAAACATATCCTCAGGTGAGGATAAAAAGAAAAGAAAAAAGGAAATGTCATATCCTATGAAAGACACATCTTGAAAATGCCTAAAGAAAGTTGTCATTTCTTCATGGTGAAGGGACTAGAGTCCGTGTTAATGAAAACACCTTGGTGGCTGTGGTGACTGGTAGTGGCTGCAGCAGCAGGGTGATGGGGCTGGTGGCTTCCCCTGATTAGCCTTGTCACCTCCCACAAAGGGAGGCCAGACTGCGGCTTAGGCCCGCTCCCCAAGGGGATCAGGGAGCAGGACTAAGCCATCAGTAGGGCACCCCCTGTGGGCTCCCAATATGTGAGCGGGGGAAGGCTGGGCTGAGGACCGCCCCCTCCCCCACCAGTGCACGAATTTCATGCACCAGGCCCCTAGTCTACAATAAAAAGGAGTTAATTATGGACTAATATTAGATTAATGCACATGCATTTGTTTTATATCAAAGACAAATTATATTTCATAACCTCATCACTTTTTTACTATAGATATGCCATGGAAACTCAAAGAACCTGCAACTCCATGTTCTTTTCTTGGTGAGCTCCAGAGTGTCATACTGAGAGTGGAAAGTATCCTGGCTTCAAATCATTAAATGACTATTCAGTGTGTGAGGCTCAGCTAGATCATCAAGAGAGGTAACTATGGTAAGAGGAAGGCAAAACACCTCTGAGGTGACTTCATGCACAGCTCTGCCCAGGAGGGGGCGCCACATCAAATGTGAGCAAACTGTCCTAATGGGGGTCTTTATGTGCAAATGCTAGAAAAACACAGAAAAGCAGATCCACTGCTCTCAGTTTCTGGGAGAATCATTTCACTTCTCAGTATCTATTGTTTACCATAAACTTGGAAGCATGTAGTGATTCTATGTTTTTTTTAAAAAAGATCTTAGCTGCCCTGTGATTACACATATATAAGCATCAGGGTAATGAACTGCTGATTAAAGGGTTTTCTTTTCCTTGTGCTATAGGGAAGGATACCTGCACTGCTAAGTCATTTGCCAAAATGCAGCAGCAGCTAGGAAGACCCAGACCTCAGAAGAGGAAAAGGGAAATCATAGAATAAGATTTCTACAAATGCTATAAAATTCTGCCACTGTAGGATTTTGTAAGCCCTATAAAGCTATAAGATCACTGTTGATAACCATTTGTTTAAATTTTTTTCACCTGAAAATCCTTTCTTTATGGAAACTAACTCATGTGAATAATGACAGGAAATTTTTATTCCAAAGACCTCAACAGTTCCAAATTTGTAAAAAAAAAAAAAATCATTTATCCAAAGAACTTCCTTATACAAATATATAATTGCAGAGTGATATTTTGTCACATACAGAAATAGATGTTAGCAAAGAAATAATATAGGAAATATTCCTTTTTTAAAAGTAATAGCTTCACATTTGTTATCATTTTAGGTTATAAACATTATTCTAAGAATTTATAACATACATTTTACAAAGTAAAAATATAAACCTCGGAGTCAGAAGAAATAAAAGCATTTAACAAATTTTGGACTAGAGCGTTTTAAAATAGTGATTTTTCAACCTTTTTCAAGTTATGGCACACATAAACTAATTCCTAAAATTCTACGGCACATCAAAAATATTTTTTGCATGCAGGCATATCCCCAGTGAGGGGTATGCAGGAGGCAGCTGATCGATGTTTCTCTCTCATCGATGTTTATAACTCTCTATCCCTCTCCCTTCCACTCTGTAAAAAAATCAATAAAAATTAAAAAAAATATTTTTTGCAGATCTGACAAAATAGGTATAATTTAAATTCATTCACAGTGGATGGCTATCATTGTACTGAGGAGGAAACTGGTCTTGCAAGGCATGTCAGGCCTTAAAAACTGAACAATACACTGCCCTGGGGGAGGGGGGGGGCCAAGATCATTATCGCTGGCCCCAGGACAGATCATCTGATATGATCTGGGAACCCCAACACCTGGGGCCTTCCTGTAAGTCCACAAGGGGGCGGAACCATATCTGCAAGACAAAGACCCCAGAAGATTATAAAAAACTAAGCCTCTGTATGTTACTTCACTCTGATGTGGAAATTTCTCCCAGAGTCCACTAGTCACTAGTGTTAATAAATGGGTTCCTCCCTTTCTTTAGGAAGCATGCTTGGCATTTCTTTGCTCTTTTGCAACAGTATTGGCTGTTGTCATTTTTTAGTTTGACAATGTAAGGGGAAAAAGGTCAGTGCCCCTGACTAAATAGTCAGCTATTGCATGCTTTAAAAATTCTTGTGGCACTAGGGTTGAAGATTGCTGTTTTAGCAAAGTAAAGAGAACAATATCACCTACAAGATTTCAATTTCTGTGTAGATTCCAGAACTAATATTTAAGTATCACTCTGACCAAGCCCCTTAGATTCCCATGAGTTAGTTTTTTCATAAACCTACATAAAAGGGACTGTAGGATTAAATAATAGTGTCTGGTCCAGAGCTATCATCCAATAATTCAGACAATAGTCCTTTTTGTCTAAAATAATTCTGTCAACTAACTCACATATTAATTTTTAAGCCATAGGCCATAGTTCATTCAACTTCTTCTTCACCATCAGCCATTAGCAGGTTTTTGTTTTTTTAATCCTCACCCAAGGATATTTTTTTGTTGAAAGACGGAGAGAGAGAGAGAGAGAGAGAGAGAGAGAGAGAGAGAGAGAGATATCAATCTGTTGCCTCCCGTTTATGCTCTGACTAGAGATCAAACCCACAACTGAGTATGTGTCCTGACCAGTAATTGAACCTGCAGTCCTTTGGTACATGGATGATACTCCAACCAAATAAGCAACCCAGCTGGGTCCATTAGCAAGTATTTAAAAAATTGTAATAAGCTTTTATTTTAAAATAGATTTATATTTAGAAAACAGTGTCAAAGATTTTCATATATACTTATGGGGAGAGAGTTTCTGTATATCCCATATACAATTTCACTTTGTTATTGAAATCTTACATTATCATGATACATTCACAGTAAAGAAAACAGTACTGACACATCATTAACTAAAGTCTATACTCTATTTAGATTTTATTTTTAACTATGCCCAATTTTTGGTTTTGGATACCATTCATTATAACACATTACATTCTTTTTCTTTCAGTACTCCATTTACACATGGTACATTTTATCTACTATGACATAATTCTTGGAAGTTAGTTCTAATTTTTCTTTCTTTCTTTTTTTTACTGCACTTTAGATTGGGGATTCCCTATTTATTGCCCTACCTTCATCAAGGCCACTGATTCTTTCCTCGGCCTTTTGAGCTTGTTGAAGAACCGATGGGAAGCAGTCTTCATCTTTGTTTCTTTTTTTGTTTTGTATTTCTAGTAGTTTTTTATTATTTTTTAGAGACACTTTGCATTCCTTAGTCACCTTTTCTTGCATGTTGTGTACTTTTTCTATTAGATACCCTAACAAATTAATCAAGTTATATTATATTCCCTGTCTGATCATTTTAACATGTGTATCATATCTGAGCCTGTTTCTAATGATTTCCTTGTCTCTTAAAATTATGTTTTTTCCTTGCCTTTGCCATACTTTATAATTACTTGTTAAAAGCCAAATATCTTACTGGATAATATGAGCTAAAGATAATCAGCATTTAGTGTGGGTTATGTTATTATGGCTAAGAATTGATATGTTCTTATTTTTGTTGTAAGTAGGGGCTCCAGAGACTTTAAAATCGTCTTGTGTTCTCATAAGTTTGTCTGCTTTTCTCAGAGAAATTCTGTGTCCTACAGGTCTTTCAACTGTAATTTGTTGTTTTTATACTGACTCCCTTTTGCTGGGGAGGTTAGGCGAGGTAGAGAGGCAGCATTTTGCAACTTTCTGATTACATCTCAGTCTGTCAGTGAGTCTGTCTTAGGTCATGGACACCACATGTGCTTCTCTAGTGGTTCAGCCACCCCCTCCTTTCCCTTATTGCAGTATTCTCATCTGTTTTCTTGAACCCCTGACCCCTGTTTCTGTCTCTTCCATTATGTGCTACAGAAAGCGTGGAGGTGGCTGGAGAGGGAGAAATTTTCTTTTCCCTAGTGGGAAACTCTGATAGAGTCTTTTCCCCTGGGGTGTAAAGCTTTGCTATAGAAAAGTCTCTGAGTGTATTTCATAATAATTATTCTACTCTGCCTCCTGCCAGTCCACTCTCAACCTCCAGAAAGTCTTCAAAATGACAATTTAAGTGCTCCCACCAGTTAATGCTTCCAGAAGCCACTGCCCAGGGCAGGGAGCGGAAGAGGGGGGAGTTCTCCCCAATGTTGTTCTGCCTGTGCCTGGCTCTCCTATTTTTAGGAGATAATGACACCAGTGGCAGTCAAAGTGAAAAAGGTAACTACTTTTTCTGTTTTTCCATCAAGAAAGAATTCCATTCTTTGACAAATTTGAGTTACATTTGATATCAGGTACCTTAGTGCAAATAAATTTTTTTCCTGATTTATTAGTGCTTAAATAATACTAAACAAGTTGGTAAAAACAAAGTTTTAATGTTCCTTTTGCTGGGTGCATGATTTAGTTTTTTAAGTTAGTAGAAATTTAGAGATGGTTTCAAATATATGACCAGAAAAATCTCTGACTATAAGAGGACTAGGAGCCCGGTGCACAATATATTATGCACTTGGGGGGTCCCTCAGCCCAGCCTGTACCTGCCCAACCTGCGGCCTGCCACCTGTCCATTGGCCCTGCCCACCTCACACACCCGCCTGTCACCTGCACGGGACATCCTGTTCACCCTGCCGCCTGCACTGCACCTGCCTCCACGGTTCCGCTGCCAGCCTCCATCTTGGCTGAGTTAATTTGCATACAGCCACTCTGATTGGCTGGTGGGCGTGGCTTAGGCATCCCACAGAAACAGTCAATTTCAATATTATGCTTTTATTAGAGTAGATTCTGTCATATGTCCTGTGGGTAAATGCCTCATTCCCTGTAGACTTTCTGATATAGCTACATATTCAGAGTTAATGAACCATGGAAAGCCCATTTGGGAGAAAAAGGCAAGGTTGCAGGAGAGCAAAACAGTAAGATTCTCATTAAACATCTAAGAATGAAACAGTACAAATCTGGGATTCCTAATTCTTTTTGAAATCTTAGACCATCTTTGAAATTACATAGATTTAAAAAAATATTGATAGAAGTAAATGCAATCTGTTTTTTAAATTGAATTCAGAGTAAAATTCCATTTAAATGCCTAGACTAGAAAACATGTACATTCAATTTACTGGTCAGAAAACTGACAGAATTTTACTTGTCTTCAATTTCTTGCTATCTACATAAAATTGAGAACTAAGTAATCATATGATTCCAGGAAATATTTGATATCCAAAAGGATTCTCATAATTAAAAAGATACTGTAACTGCTTACACATAGTTCACATACACAAACATGCTCCCCCCCCCCACACACACATACACAATGTCTAAATCTTTGTTAAGTTACAAAATCTCAGGCTAATATTAACCACCAGAAATGTTTAATAACATGTTGCAGTAAGCCATGGGAGGTCATTTATTTCTGGGTAATGGAGCAAGATTTTTTAGAGATACTCCTCAAGTTTTGAGAACATCCCAGCAAAGAAGCCCATAAACCATGTCGTCACTATAGTCTTCTCATATAGGAGAAAGGCAAATCTTTTCCTAAGTAGATGCAACAAGAATATTTGTAGAACAGTCCTGTTAAAATGCCCCAGGCTGCCTGAAAGCTAATATTTGCACAGATATACAACTATAAAATATTAAGAAAGCAAAATACAAGAAACAAATGTTATGATGAAATTTATGTGCACTCTAAGCAAAATACACAGAAAACAAAGTAACCTAAAAATCCCCTTCAATTAGTGTACCAATCCCGCATGGAGCTGTTGATTGCACTTGAGTATTAAGCTTGCAGAATATAGATAGACCACAGTGGGCTATAGGAGTAGATTAGAGGATACAGAAACAGTGAGACACTGGAAAAATCAATTTTCTTCAGAAAACTATGGGAAAATCGAGAGCTAACGTAAGCTTTAAAACTAAAAGATGTGTATGAATTTAAGTTTTCAATGTGTGATCCATGAAGGGAGAGTGGTATGGACAAAGTGTTCAGATTCAATTCCTGGCCCCAAGAGTTAACAGTGGTATAATCCTGAGGAATGACTCAGTATCCTACTTCTGAGATCATGAATGTAACAGTGCCTCACAATTATAGGGTCAGTAGGAGGACTAGATGATAAGAGTAAATGTAATGTTATTAGAAGAGTGTCCTACACTTAATAGTTTCTCAATAAATGTTAATTTCTATCATTACATGTTATATGAATAATATATAAAATGCTGATATGGGAACTATGTATGTATATTATAAATTATGTCTGTAATATACTTTAATAAAATTAGGTATACTATAGATATATAAGACATAAGTGTATATATACATATAAAGTCAAGTTTGTATATATTTTTTATTTAAAATATGTGTATACAACTTGAATTAATGGTGCATTTATAAAGTTGATTCTATTCAATATATTAAGTCATTTTCAATATATATGACTACTATTCAAATTACAATACAACTTTTCAAAAGAAAAATTAAAAATATTTTATATTAAATCACTGACATTGGAGAATCAAAATTTACAGAAGAAAAATTATTTTCTGGAAGATCAATATTCAGCAGACCTAAAATTACTGAGTTTTGTACATATCTGACTAGCATATGAATATTAATCTAATTTACTTTTGAGAAAATATTCATGATTTCCATTAATAGGTATATTTTATAGATAGATGATAAAGTTTTTATTGTAATTACTCAAGTTCATGACATAATTATCTACTTTCTATTTCCGGTTTACTAAACAGTTATATTAAAAATGAGGCTAGAACATCACATCAATAAAGAATTGCTACACTATGGTCATTTTCTATAGTTAACAAACTATTCACTACTCACAGACACACAATCACACTTGTGGGAACACACACATGTCTACATACTATTTTGGATTTTGAGGTATAAATAAGTCTATTATAGCAATATGGAGTGTGATGAAATGATTATATAGTTTATTATCTAAACTGGAATATTTTGGAAGTAAGAGTAGCTTTATTTATAATTACACAGGGATGACCAGTGTAAAGTGAACTGTCCTGTGCCAATCAGAATGCCTGGACTGGAGCATGAGAAAGAGTGTATCCAGCTGACTGGTATGGATCAGTAGTTGAGGTGTTGACCTATGAACCAGGAGGTCATGGTTCAATTCCCAGTCAGGGCATATGCCTTGGTTGTGGAGGCCTGCAGGAGGCAGCCGATCAATGATTCTGTCTCATCACAGATGTTTCTATCTCTTTCTCCCTCTCCCTTCTTCTCTGAAATTAATAAAACAATGTTTTTAAGACCATTCATATGATATAATATGAAACAAATCTCTGTGAAAAATTAGACATATCACAAAATCCTGGACTACATTTTCACACCTGAGTGAATCATGGTTTATGAACCTACAATTAACACTACACTCATTTCCTCCCCTTCCTTTCTTCCTTACTCCCTCTCTCCCTCCTTCCATTATCTTCTCTCTCTCTCTCTCTCTCTCTCTCTCTCTCTCTCTCTCTCTCAAATAAGTCAATTCCTCATACTTTGTACAACTTGCAGTAAAAGAGTCTGAGGCCTGATGGCATGTATTTTTCAAAGCAATATGCTAAATCAATGAGCTGGGAAGGAAAACCCAGCTATTTGATCTTGCAAAGCCAATTATTATAAGCAATTTTAGGGAGAGTATGGCAAAGAAGAAAGTTTGCCTTAATTCTCAGAATGCCTTATCAAATTCCCATGGTCAGTAGATACTTTTCTGGTTTTTATCCCCCTTAATTCCCTGGAAAGTGTTTCTTCTTTGATATCATGTTCTTTGATTCTGGGATGCATTTTGTATTCTCTGTCTCCTGGGAGGATGTTCTTCTTCAATATCATTTTACTCTGCTTGCTCCTGGAATGTCTTCAATCTCTGTGATGTACTCCATTGTAGCTAGGTTTATAATATAACTAACCAGGGGGAATTTTATCTTAATTTGATTTCCTTGAGAACAACCCCCAATAGTCAACCTAAGACATGCACAACTCTTCTACACACTTTTCATAGTTTTCATATTTTCCCCTTCTAATTTATGAATGCCTTTGGTATTTATCCTTATTTCACCTGAATAGAAATATTCCACAGTGAGGTGAGAAATGCTACAAAATGTGATTTATTTGGCTCATTTTCTCCAGGGGTGGTTCTATTACTGTGTTTTAGATTATTTTGGATTCCACTGAGTTATAATAATAATAATTTATCTGTGAAAGCAGCCATCTCACATCACAAAAGATTGACAGAATCCTTTGAAAAGAAGAAAACACATGGAAGCACTGCAAAATCTATGAAGAATTCCTACTGACTTACATAGAAATTCTAACTGCCTTGGGGATAGGCAAGTTAAATTTTAGTTGCTTTTTTAAAAAATAAGTAAAGCTTTCCCGCAAGTGTTTCAGAGGTTTTATAAATTCATATGTATCCTCCTGGGAAGCTACCAACCCTTAAAATAGTTGTGAGGGTTTTTTTTTTAAAGCATTTCTGTACATTGTTAATGCTGTAACCTTAGTACTTTGTACTTAGTGATTAATTTAGGGCTATATAATGCAGAAATAGAAAATAAAAAATAACTGAGGTCATCCAATAGCTGGCTAAAAGGACAGAGCTGGCCCATTATTTAGAGCTGATGACTTGATGATGAAATGTCTCCAGGAGGAGAGGCTGTGGCGGCACTCTGAGAGGTATAAGAACATGGTTACAAGGAGACAGTTCTTCCTTGTTTGACTAACTTCCTCCCCCTCCCTGTCCCCTTCTCGCTCTCCCTCTCTTCTTGTAAACTGGTCATTTTTTATAAAAGATCACTGAAGAGAATTAAAAAAATGAACAAATAATAAGAAACTAAACTAAAACAATAAATATAACAACTATTGAAAAAATGTAACAAAGTGCTTGAATCTGAGCTCATTGTCGGAGAAGGAGGGACAGGGTAGGGTCTATGAGTCAGCCCTTGTTCTCTGGCCTGGGCTAAACCAACTCATAACTGCCATACAGTGTTCAGATTTTTTTTCTCTTTTATTTGGAGGAATCTTCTATGTTCTCTGCTTATGGGCAGAGGTTAATGCACTATCTATGTAGTATTGGGGTAGCCAGGATCTGGTCAACTGCTTCATTCTTTTCAATAATGTTTGAATTGTGCCTTCTTTTTTTCCCCCTCAAATTTATTTCAGAAAGAAAGGGAGAGGGAGATAGACAGAAACATCAATGATGAGAGAGAATCATTGATTGGAAGCCTCCTGCACACCCCACACTGGGGATCAAGTCTGCAACCTCAACAAGTGCCCTGACTGGGAATCAAACTGTGCACTCTTGGTTCATAAGTCGAAGTTCAACCACTGAGCCACACCGGCCAGGCTGTGCCCTGACTTTTAAAGGAGATCTTTTTATATCTCTCAGTCCTAATCATTTCCAATGGTGAAGGACTGTAGTGAGGGTAGGAGAAGGAACCTGGGAGAGTGACAATAAGGCTCCTGGAAAAATCACCTGTGATTATGATCCAGCACCACAAGAAACCTCACCGGGCCCCTTCTAGTCCTGTAACTCCAATACCCTTTCACACTGGCCTCATGAGTGTGGCTTCCTCCCTATTTCTTCATTTCTAGTTTCTGCCTCGCTGCCTATAACTTTCAGATTCCTCAGTAGCAATGTATTGTGTTAATCCTGGTTTTCCACTGGATGATAGTGATTCTATGCTTTATTGCCCATAAACCAATCTCATTCTTCTCCCAAGCATCAGGCCCCTGTTTGCCCTGGAGTGTTCAGAATTCATTGCTGTTGTTCAGGAACCATTACCTGGATGCAAGGTTGTTAGTGACACTCACTAGTCCCTGCCTTGGGGCTGTGGGTTGAGTGCAATCCAAATGTGGATGGAAACCACTCAAAGCAAAATACTTTAAATCTGAGCCTTTTAACTCATGTGGCACTTGTGCTAGCAGAGTCACTATTTCCATCGCTGCGGTTTCTAAGTAAATTTAGAGAAATAATACACGTTTCAGGAGATGCTACAATCCTCGTTCATGGAGGGAGTTGTAAGGCAGGCAGGGATACTGCGTGTGACCCCTCCCCTCTCCCATGGTCATTTCCTTTGTTTGTTTTGTGGTGGTGGACACAATGGTGACTCATTTCTTACTTTTCACAGTGCTGCTCTCTGTGTGAAGACACAGCTGTCAGTAATAATATGGATGACCAAGCCCAAGGATGCCATCATTGCTGTTCACAGGCCTTGGCAGAAGTAATGAGATGAAGGGAAATATGTAAAGTTATGCTGATGCCAATAGGTTCATTATCAAGAGAATAAGACATAACACTGTATGCACTCAGATGCTAGTTAAATAAGATTGCAGGACATTGGAGATTGTAAAGAATTGGAAAGGTAGTTTGAATATTTGGAAGTCTAAAGATGCCACTCAGGAAAGTGGCAGTTTGCAATAACTAATCAGGCAAAAATACGATTTTCAAGAAGTATCATGGGATTTGGCTGAAGCTTAATGGAATGAATTTAAAGTAATGCATATTCAAACAATGTAACTATCTGTAATACTTTCAATAATAAAAAAGAATTGTAAAATAAAGTAGGACATTGGCTGGACTGTTCATTAGTTATATAGAGAGAGCATGTGGTAAGAAGGTTGAGGGTACTGGCCGGATTACAGTTGATATGGGATGGATGGTGAGGAAAGGAAAACCAGAAGGTTATGATCTATTCTATGTAGGGCCCTTTTACTCCCAACCCTGACTTATTTTCCTGAAATCAGATTTCTGATTATTTTCTGAAACATTAGTACCCATATTCCTCACATATTTTTTAGAGTTTGTGGATATATAATAACACATATGTAGTGAACATTAAAATAATTTCCCCATATGTCTTTTCTTGTGCCAATACCAGGAAGTTTTGAGAACAGTGGCTTTGTAATACAGCTTGATATTTGATATGGAGATCCCTCCTATTTTGTTCTTCTTCGTCAGGATTGTTGCAGCTATTCAGGATCTTTTTTATTCCAGGTGAATTTTTGGAGAGTTTGTTCTAGGTCTATGAAATATGCCATTGGTATTTTAATGGGGAGTGCATTGAATCTATAGATTGCTTTGGGTAATATGGACATTTTAATGATGTTAATTCTACCAATCCATGAACACGGTATATTCTTCCATCTGTTTATGTCTTCCTCTATCTCATTTTTCAGTGTCCTGTAGTTTTCTGAGTATAGAACTTTTACCTCTTTAGTTAAGTTTATTCCTAGGTATCTTAATTTTTTTGGTGAGATGGTAAATGGGATTGTTTTTAAAACCTCTCTTTCTGTAAGTTCACTATTGGTGTATAAAAATGCCATAGATTTCTTGGAGTTGATGTTGTATCCTGCTACATTGCCAAATGGAATAGAATAGAGAACGCAGAAATTGACCCAAACCACTATGCTCAATTAATATTTGACAAAGGAGGCAAGAACATACAATGGAGTCAAGACAGTCTTTTCAATAAATGGTGTTGGGAAAATTGGACAGATACATATAAAAAAATGAAACTAGACCACCAACTTACATCACACACAAAAATAAATTCAAAATGGATAAAGGACTTAAACGTAAAACCATAAAAATAAATACTAGAGGAATTCACAGGCAGCAAAATCTCAGACATATGCTGAAGCAATATCTTCACCGATAGGACAATGGGAATTAAAGAGAAAATAAACAAATGGGACTACATCAAAATAAAAAGCTTCTGCGCAGCAAAAGAAACCATCAACAAAACAACAAGAAAACCCTCTACATGGGAGAACATATTTGCCAATGTTATCACCAATAAGGGTTTAATCTCCAACATTTACAGGCAACTCACACAACTTAACAAAAGGGAGATAACTCAATAAAAAAAAATGAACAAAGGACCTAAATAGATACTTTTCAAAAGAGTACAGAAGGAAGGCCAAGAGACATATGAAAACATGCTCAAAGTTCCTAATCATCTGAGAAATGCAAATCAAAACAACAATGTGGTACCATCTCATACCTGTCAGAATGGCTGTCATCAACAAATCAACAAACCACAAGTGCTGGAGAGGATGTGGAGAAAAAGGAACCCTTCTGCACTGCTAGTGGGAATGCAGATTGGTGCAGCCACTGTGGCGAACAGGATGGAGTTTCCTCAAAAAACTAAAAATGGAACTCCCATCTGACCCAGTGATCCACTTCTAGGAATATATTCCAAGAAACTAGAAACACCAAACAGAAAGGATATATACACCCCCTCCCATGTTCATAGAAGCACAATTTACCATAGCTAAGATTTGGAATCAGCTTAAGTGCCCATCAGCAGATGAATGGATTAAAAAACTGTGGTACATCTACACAATGGAATACTATGCTGTTGTAAGAAAGAAGGAATTCTTACTATTTGCAACAGCATGGATGGAACTGGAGAGCATTATGGTAAGTGAAATATGTCAGTCAGAGAAAGCTAAATATCACATGATATCACTTATTTGTGAAATACAATGAATAACATAAACTGATAAACAAACACAGATCCAGAGACAAAGAAGCATAGATCAGACCATCAAAACTCAGAGGGAAGTTAGGGGAGGGTGGAGGTAAGGAGGAGAGATCAACCAAAGGATTTGTATGCATGCAAATAAGTCTAACCAATGGATACAAACACCAGGTGGGTGAGGGCATGAGTAGGGACATGGGGGGCAATAGGGGAGATAAAGACACATATGTAATACCTTAATCAATATAAAAAAGAATTTGCCCAAAGTATATCATTATTTTTGTAGATTGCAAATATACTATAAAATGTATTATACATCTAGAGTTTTTGTACCCATAAGAAAATAAAGTATAATAATATAGTGGCATGATGATGGCCTTAAAATAGCCACTGATAGCAGAAAAATTCACTTCTTGCATGATTCTAACTTCTGCGTAGTAGAGAAATAGCTGATAACTCCTTCTGTATTATTTTTTCAAAGGAGATGTTTTCATTAGTGTCTGTGGCAAGAACAGTATTTCTACAGCCTGTCTTCTATAGTGTAATATCAGTAGATAACATTTAGCTGTTTTGCTCCCACCACCTCTCACATGTATCATCTTTATATTCTCAGTGCTATCTATATGGTTATTTTGGTGTGAAACCCTTAAATTTTTTTTTTCTGTTAGAGATACTGAATCTGTATCAACAAAAAAGTAAACTATATTAGGGAAGCAACTTTCTTATGTTTAGTAATAGGAAAAGACTATTTCAATTCTGAAAAAAAGTTAAGATAGGTCATTAATTTGTTTTCCCTCAAAGAATATCTTTAAATAGTGTTGAAAATTGCTTTGAATCCAAGCAATATTTATGGAATGTGAACTTTATATAAATAAATTACTACAGATACTTCATTATGCTAATGTACTGTGATCAAAAGCTATATTGTTCTAGGGGAAAAAAAAGCAGCCTTAAGAATCTCTTTTTCCTCCTTTGTTGGAATTAGAAGTCAACCAATGGAAATAAATGGGAATGTCAATGTATGCACTGTAAAAATCAACCTTTGGAAATTCATTCATGCCAGGTTATCAAGTCAAATGCTGTGTGCTGATAATTTTACGACTATTAATAACAGCCTGGAGTTAGGCATACCATGATAAACCTGATTAATTCTGATGCTTCAGAGTAAAAACTGATTCATTAGGGAGGAAATAGAAATTATTTCCCATTAACACAATTAAGTATCAGCTTTCTATTTTTTCCTAATTTAGATGATTATTTTATAAAACACAAAATAGGTTACCATAGGTAAAGGAAAGGTAAGTGTATCCTAAGGCTTTTCCTCAACTTGATCTCAGGAAGCAGAAAAATATGCCTTTAAATCAGGGCTCTAATAATTACTGGCTAAAGCACTTTGGCCAATTTTAGACTCTTATATTTTTCCCCTTTAAAATATAATTAATAATAGTACCTATCTTATATCATTTTTGTGAGAATTAGATGAGATAAAGAAATACAAAGTACTTAGTGCTGGGCCTTGACATACAGTAATCATTCAATAAATATTATTAATAATTAGTAGTATTTCTATAATTATTATTGAAAGATGTTATATTGTTCTTATAATTAGGGAGTAGCTACAAATCTAAAGATAATCAGCACCACTTAAACAATATATTTAATTCGAAATTGCTTCAAGTATTTTATTAATGATTTGGCTCACAGAAATTCAATTGCATTTTTATTAGCAATTTTCCATTTGTAGCACATAAAATTACTATTTATTAGCATTTTTCCATTTGCAGCACATAAAATCGCTATTTTCTCAATCCGAAATTGTTTGATCATATATCTTGTAACCTTCAATATTTTATAATGTTACCATTTTTAAAATTAATTTGGACATTGGGCTACATAACATAGACTGTTTTAAAAGATGAATGGTAGGTTAGTTGATTTATAGAAGCATTTTAGATTTTGTCCATTTGAATGTAAATGAACTGAAATTATGCCAGTTGTCCATTTACTGATGAGAAGAAAGAAATCTCTGTTATAAAATGTGATTTTATTTTAATATCATTTTAAGGATGTCACTTGGTAAATAATCAATAAAATCTAAAATATTTAGGATTAGTGACGTGCAGGCTCCTTCATGATCCACCTCCCTGTCAATTTCTCCAGGCTTACAGTTGTCATTCTGTAGATGAGACTTATGTGACAATGCTCACAGGCTACATTGTGTCTCAATCACCAGCTTTTTTAGTTAATAATACTTTATTTTATTTTTAAAATTTGCTAAGAGAGTAGATCTTAAAAGTTCTCGTCACAAGAAAATAAATTGTAAGTCTATGTGGTGATGGATATTAACCAGACTTATTGTGGTGATCATTTCACAATACATACAAATCATTATCTAATACACCTGAAATGAACATTATATGTCAATTATATTTTGATAAAAATAAAATAATGATTGCTTGTTTATAACCTGGCCCTATCTAGAAAGTAAATGTATGTATTCCAGGGTTTTAGTTCTACCTGCTGGAAAATATTAGAATTCTAGGAATAAAAACACAAGAAAATAAACTTCTCCTCCTTAGTAAATTCAAGTATATTATAACACTCTGGGAAAGGTGAAAATGTTTTTGTATTCTTATGTGACTCTACTATTATTTGTTAACTTTTTATAGTAACACGAGAGGCCCAGTACATGAAACTCATGCACTGGGGGGAGGTCCCTCAGCCTGGCATGTGACCTCTCCCAGACTGGAACCCCTTAGGGATGTCTGCCTACCAGCTTAGACCCACTCCCCCTAGGGGCCTAAACCGGCAGGTGGACATCCCTGGATTGGGCCTAAGCTCGCAGGTGGACAACCCTTTAATAATCCTAGATCCCTCACTTCTTACCACCTGCCTGCTCGCTTGGTTCAGTTCACTGCTCCTTAGCTGCAGGCTCCTTAGTAACAGGTTCTTTTCTGCTCAGCTCATTGCTCCTTAGAGCTGCTGTGGAGGTGGGAGAAGCTCCTACTACTGCTGCTGAGCTCACCACCATGAGCTCGGCTTCTGAATGACTGGCTGCACTCCCTGTAGGAGCACACTGACCACCAAGGGGCAGCTCCTGTTTTGAGCCTCTGCCCCTAGTGGTCAGTATGCATCATAGCGATCAGTCATTCTGGTTGTTTCACCATTATGGTCCCTTAAGCTTTTATTATATAGATAAAGACCTATGCAATGCCTGGACTTGGTACTTTGCATTTTCCCAGGGGAGGGAGATTATGATGAAAAAGCCAGTGTCATCCCAGAGTTGCCTGCACAGGGCCTGGCTGGGAATCACAGGCTTGGCTATCAGTGGTGCCTTATGAGCAGTTCCTCTCTGTTGGGGGAGGTCTTCTGGACACTGAAGACACTAAGAGGGAAGCTAAGAATATGCGTGGATATTTTATGGTCGAACTTAAAGGGTTTATCAGAAATTAAAATGGCTTTTTTATGTGAGAGAAAAAGTCACAAAAACAGCTGACATAAGCAAATATGGCCCTTGTAAACTACAACCAAAAGATATTTGATAACACCAGGGATTCTCCTCAAGGTAGAAATATTCACACACTACAACATAAACAGGTCACATTTGGGAAGAAACCAAGATGGCGGCATAGGTAAACACCTGGAATTGCTGCCTCACACAACCATTTCAAAACCACTATGAAAAGAAAAAACGGACACCACCTAGACCCACAGGAAGGCTGGCTGAGTGGAAATTCTACAACTAGAAAGAGACTGAGACTCAGAGGAGGTGTGGAAGTAAAGTGCAGAGGTACAGAGGTGTGCAGAAAGGGCTTGTGGAAAGAACTGGCAACTGAGGACATGGTTCTCTTTTTCAATCTGGAGGGAGTCACAAGCTTCTGACGGCTCTGAATGCCATTTCTGGACGAGTTCTGGGGATCCAGACTCATACGGGGAGAAGATGGACTGTCTGGCACTAGGAGGAACTCCAGAGAAGCTTTCTCTCAGCGGTGTTAGCAGTGATTACCATGGGACACTGAGACCTGGTGCCTCCTAGGGCAGGGCTGAGAATCAGTCCTAGCTGTTTGGCTCTGCCCTGCTGATTCCCCAAGACCCTGCCCCACCCAAGCTGTGCCCAGAGGCTTTTGCATATGAAAGGCCATGTAGCCTCAGGCAGAAGCTAAAATATCATCTCCTTAGAGATCCAAGAGTCAGTGTACCCAGTGGTCAGAGCGGGACCACCCAGATTACAACTCCTCAGATCCATAAGGGACACACTCAGGGGGCAGACTCAGTGAGCACCAAAGCCCCACTGTTCCATAAGGGTGTATCCAGCAGAGAAGTTCTCCCACCACAGACACAGCTGATTCTCACAGCCAAGTGGCCTGGAGGTCAATTCCTCCCAGTGATACCAACAACAATCAAGGCTTAGCTACAACAAGACTGTGCACAAAGCCTACAAAGCTGTGCACCAAGAGTGTCCACCTCAGGCAATTGGGGGGAGGGTGAGCTACTGGGCCCTATAGAACACCTAGCGCAGAAAGCCACTCTATCAAGGCAGGGAAGCAGAGACAAAGAAACAGGTCACAAATGACAAACGACTGGATATAGAGTTCAAAACCATGGTTATAAGGTTTTTCAAGAATTTTCTAGAGACTGCCGATAAATTTAGTGAGACACTCGAGCATATGGAAAAGGACCAGCTAGAAATTAAGCATATTATGACTGAAATAAAGAATAATATACAGAGATCCAACAGTAGACTAGAGGATCACAAAAATCAAGTCAAAGATTGAAATACGAAGAAACAAAAAACAACCAACCAGAAAAGCAAAAAGAAAAAAGAATCCAAAACTATGAAGACAGTGTAAGGAGCCTCTGGGACAACTTCAAGCGTACCAACATCAGAATTATAGGGGTGCCAGAAGAAGAGAGAGAGCAAGATATTGAAAACCTATTTGAAGAGATAATGACAGAAAACTTCCCCTACTTGATGAAAGAAATAGACTTACAATCCCAGGAAGTGCAGAGAACCCCAAACAAAAGGAATCCAAGGAGGACCACACCAAGACACATCATAATTAAAATGCCAAGGGCAAAAGACAAAAAGAGAATCTTAAAAGCAGCAAGAGAAAAGCAGTAAGTTACCTACAAGGGAGCACTCATCTGACTGTCAGCTGATTTCTCAATAGAAACTTTGCAGGCCAGAAGAGATTGGCAAAAAATATTCAAAGTGATGAATAGCAAGAACCTACAACCAAGATTCCTTTACCTAGCAAAGCTATCATTCAGAATTGAAGGTCAGATAAAGAGCTTCACAGATAAGAAAAAGCTAAAGGAGTTCATCACCACCCAACCAGTATTATATGAAATGCTGAAAGGTATCCTTTGAGAAGAGGATGAAGAAGAAAAAGTAAAGATAAAAATTATGAACAACAAATACATATCTATCAACAAGTGAACTTAAAAATCAAGTGAATAAAAAAATCTGATGAACAGAATAAACTGGTGAATAGAATCAAAACAGGGGCATAGAAAGGGAGGTGAATGACAATTCCCAGGGGGAGAGGGGTGTTGGAGGTGTGGCAGGAGACTGGACAAAAATCGTACACCTATGGATGAGGACAGTAGGGGGGGGGTAAGGGCAGAGGGTGGGGTGGAAACTGGGAGGAGGAGAGTTATGGGGGGAAAAGAGAAACAATCTTCTGTAATAAAAGCGAAACATGCAAATGTGACCATTACCACCAGCCAATCAGAGCGGCTGTATGCAAATTAACCCAGCCAAGATGGAGGCCAACAGCCAATCAGAGCGGCTGTATGCAAATTAACCCAGCCAAGATGGAGGCCAACAGCCACGGAACTAGAACAAACCAAAGGGTTCTGTTGCAACTGCCTGCCTATGGCAGT
>PVJC01019646.1:0-29981 GCA_004026665.1 Murina feae | reverse complement strand
GGGGGGTGCCTGCTCCAAGCCTCCACGGTGTGCCTGGGGCAGGCCCCCAGCAGGTAGACACACACAGGAGGACTGCTCTGAGCCTCAGATGCAGCTGGGGGCAGGTCCCCAGCGGTCACACACACACACACACACACACACACACACAAAAGGCGCCTGGCAGACTGAGGCCATCATAGGACATCCACTGAGGGGTCCCAGACTGTGAGAGGGCACAGGCCGGGCTGAGGGACTCCCTCCACCCCGAGTGCACAAATTTTTGTGCACCGGGCCCCTAGTATATATATAAAAGCCTAAGAGACCATTACAACCAAACGACCAGAATGACTGGAACAACCAGTCGACCAGTCGCTATGATGTGCAATGACCACCAGGGGGCAGATGTTCCATGCAGGAGCTTCTCCCTGGTGGTACTCCACAACCAACCTCCCATGGACAGCCAACCACCTGCAGTCCTTCCCCCCAATTCCTCACCCCCAGCTAGCAGGCCCCAATCAGTCCGCCACCCACCTGCTGTGGTGGTAGCACAGTGGCAAGGGAAAGAGAAGGGGGGAGGAGGGAACCATGCGGTGGCAGGGTGCTGACGGCAGCAGCATTCGGCATTCATTCCTTCTGCACTGGCCAGCAACTATTACCTCCTCTCCCTACCGCACCTGGGGAACGGGGAGTGGGTGGCAGTGGACACAGCCCCTTTCCAAGGAAGGCCAACGGCTGGCTCCCTCCTGCAGTCCCTCCTCCCATCCCTCCCCAAAGCTGGCAGACCCCAATTGGACCTGATTGCTGGCCAGGTCTAGGGACTCCACCATGCACAAATTCATGCATCAGGCCTCTAGTTGTATCATAAAATGACAATAATTGTCATTTTCCCCCTAACACTTCACTTAACTGGCTTTATCATAGTTTCCAATAATTTGTATCTTGTCAAATATAATTATCAATTATCTGTTCTCATTAATAACTTCTTTACTGCAGTTGAGAGAGTGACCACCCCCATTACCCAGAAACACTCTTTCCTAGGATTCAGACATATCAGACTTACCTTCTTTCTTCCCGTAAATAGCCATTTCTCAGTTTCCTTTGCTTGCCCCTCTCCCAGGCCTCTAAATGCTGGCATGAGCAATCATCTTGGCACTCTGTTTACAGTTGTCTTTACTGTATTTTCTCATTAGGTGATTTTACCGAGCCCCATGGCTTCAAATATCATCTACATTTTGTTGTGACATGTCTATCTCTAGACAATGCCCTAAGCCTCAATAATTATGCATTTAACTACCTATGAAATATCTCCACTTTGACAGATATTACAAAATATGGCCAAAAACAAGTTATCGGTTTTGCAACCCCTCCCACCATATCTATATGCCTCCACTTCCACAGAGCCTTCCACATATAAATAATTATTCCATTTGCACAGTTCATCCTTGGTTCTTCCTTTTCCCTTAGATATTGTGTTTAGTCTCTCAGTGTGTCTCAAGAACTCTACTTACCATATGCCCCAAATCTGATCACTTACTCCTGGTGCTAGAGCCACTATGAAGATTCCCCTCCACTCTTCATTATCAGTGACCTACATTGTTTTTTATGAAGTGACACAAAATTTCAGATGAAATAATTCAGTCACTATAAGTATTAAACTGTTTATTATTACTGTGAGTTTGGAATAACAAGAAACCATAAAATTATTACCATTTTAAGAGAGGTTTAGACTACTCTACGTTTTGCTGGAAAATCTCTCTTCTGTATAATGGTATTATACCTCACTTTGACTTCTCTCAGGAAAAAAGTACATGCTACATCATCACTAAAATGGTCAAATTTCTGCAGGCCATGCTGATCTGTAATAATTCAACTTAGTAATCCCCCATGCCTCATATTAGATCTGAAAAATGAGAGGTTCAAGTTAGACCATTTAAAAGTATCTTTTCAGTTCGAAAGGGATGAGATTCTAGGTCAGTAAATAGGGACCAGAACTATTTATTCATATTGTACTCCTTGCCAAATCCAAATAAGAAGGAGTCAACAGAACACATTGTCCCATGGGAATGTGACCATGCCAGTCAACAGGAGTGCAACCATCTATTCAAGGCATTTTCAAATTAGATCTTAACTTTCCTGGGTGGCCTGGGAGCCAGTCTGGAAATTTCCTGAGAAGGAGAGTTTCCTGGAAAGCCTTTGCAGAGCTCCCTTGACCTCCTGGTTCCTCAGGCTGTAGATCAGTGGGTTTAGCATAGGGGTAACTACTGTGTAAAAGATGGCGACCTGGTGATCCTGATCCAAGTCATAGCTGGAGGAGGGCCGGAGGTACATGCGGGTCACAGTCATACAGGAGCAGCACAACCAGAATGTAGGAGCCACAAGTGGACAGAGCTTTGCGCAGGGCAGCAACTGAGTGCATACGGGCTATGGCAACACCAATGCGGGCATAGGAACCCAGAATGAAGAAGGGACTGATCACCACAGCTACCCCTTCAGTAAATATCAGCATTTCACCCACTACTGGTCGGGTGCAGGAGAGCTTCAGTAAGGGTGTGATATCACAGAAGAAGTGGGTGACCTGGTTGCCACAGAAGGTTAAACGGGTGACCAACACACTATAAAGGAGGCTGTTGAGGCTGACAACCACCCATGAGATCAAGGTTATGTATAGAAAGGAGCGACGGCTGATGATGGCAGAGTACCTTAAGGGGTCACAGATGGCAACGTAGCGGTCATAGGCCATGGCAGCCAACAGGTGGCCTTCCATGTTGCCCACAGCCATGAAAAAGAACAGCTGGAGCATGCAGTGATTAAAGGAGATGGTTTTATTCACAGATAGTATGTGGACCAGAATTTGAGAAGAGACGGGTCACTCACACTGGTCGGCATGAGGCCATCATCTAGCTTTTGGTTTCATTTTCATGGAATTGGAAGATTGTTCTTTGGGGTCCTCTGTTTCTCTATTTCTGTGTTTCTAGTGTGAGTACAGGTGTTTGTCTGTCTTCGCATAATTATCTGCTCATTAACTGTTGTGTATGAAGCGAAAGCTACTCTGTGCCTTCTGGCTGTACAAATGAGAGTATTTTGTTATCTCTTTCTGTTGTTTACAGATGGGGTGGACCCGCTGTGACAGAATGCAAAAGTCTCTAGAAGCTGCAACATTTATTTTTTTCAGAGTCTTTTGCTCTCTGTCAGAGAGGGAATCTGCCCATTTAGCTAACAAAAATTTCTGTCTATGTTTGTATAAGTAAGGATTTCAGTTTGCTCTGATTTATAAATTTGCTGTATTAAATTGAAATTTTGAAGTTCTAGGGTAGATTTAGAGGCAAAACAAAGGCTGGCTAGGTTCCAAGATTGCTTGGTTCTGAGATTGCTTATAAAGAAAAGCAAGAGAGAAGTCTTTTCAAGTTAACTATTTGCTTAGCAAATTAACAAAGCAGTAAATTTCAAGAACAAAGAACTTGTTACTTATGGTTTTCTTATCCCTTTTGGTGGTCAGAGACTTCCAGGGGCAGGGCTCACAGCTCCGCAGGGCGGAGAGATTTGCAGACCCTGTCCCTGACTATCACATCATACTCCAACGCAAGTCACTTGAAGCAGAACTAAGGTTGAAGTTATTATTAACAGTCTAAAGGCCCCATTGAGCCTGGTTGTGTGTTTTCTTTGACTTGCTGTTTTCAGTTATTTATTAGGATCCTCATAGAGGACATAACCTGGTCTCTCCCTTCCTCCATCATTCTGTTGTGACAGCATCGGTAAGTGGATTAAAGACCTTTTCTTTCAGGAGGCCCTCCAGGCTTTTAGTCTGCAAAATTCTCCCTGTACACCCTTATCCTCACCTGCTATCTTTTCAGGATGATGAAGAGTCATTTTTCTCCACAGGTTGACCCCAGCCTCCAAAAGAGAAGCCTTCTACAGCGGTAGCCTTTGGTTTTCTCTGAAACTACCACCGTTTAAAGGGAGACAAACAGCTAGACTGGTCGGAGAGATCAAGAGTAGTAAAAGAGAAGGATTTAAAATCCTCTAAAGGCTTAAAAAGGAAAAATCTAGGAGGGAGAACAACTAAGGACAGAGTAAATGGTTAATGCAGAATGGGGGGAGAGTCAGCAGGGAGAGATGGGTTTTTGTTGATTTTTACTTATCTGAACTATGCAAGGCCACAAGCTGCTAATAAGCACAGTAATTTCTCTCTGTCCCGTTCTGTTTTCATTAACCCTTCCAATATCACAGAAGGTCTAGTTATATTTTCTTTAAAAAGTACATTTAAAGTATGTTAAAGCATTAAGATTTCTAAGAATAAGGAATTACTATGTAAAAGGTCTGAGGAATGTTTATGCATTTTTAAAGGACATAGAAAGAAGGTTTAAAAGGCTAATTTGACAGTATAAAATTTATGAAGATTATGTAAATTTCGGGGAATGGGACAGACTGTGTTTGTGGCTGGAAAGGGCAACGAGCTGCTGCACACAGCCCTGGAAGTGGCCTACAGAAAACTGTATAATAGACTTATTCACCTCCCTAAGATATTTGTATAGCCTTATCATGTGTCATCTATAGTAGCAGAAGATTTAGCTCTCAGAAGTGGCCACAGTACCAATGTTATACTTCATTATATAAATATAGTAATCTTTAATTCTCTTACAGATTTAAATGTGGTTGTCCAAAGGGCAGGTGCCCAACTGGGCAAAGAAGAATACCATCAGATTTTAGTCTCTATTGAGAGATGGTTGGCAGCCTGTATACTGTCTTGCAGGCCCGTGTGACTATGCCTATGTCAGGGGCAGCACAAACCTCAACTTTAGGAAAGTAGACAGATCTCTTTAGAACAGTAGTAAAATGATGAGTACTAGCCCTCTGTTATAGGAATTATGGACCCTATGAGGTCCTGTAACATGTGAGACTCTGTAAGGAAATAGAGCACCCTTAGTCCATTCTGAGAGGACAAGTCAAAGAAGGGGAGCCCTACTATGGGGACAGCTGTGCCTATTTGTTATAATTCTAAAGAGTCCATAAAAAGGACTGACAAGGAAAATCAGAAGATCTTAAAACATGTCAGTATATTTTTCTCCTTGTATAATTCCTCCAAAATTTGGCAATGCTTAATAAATCATGGCAGTACATTTCTTTGCATAGATTCAATAAGACCAGTTTCAAATAGTAGTTTTATTAACTGGAAACTTTGACTGGAGTATCATGTTTTAAAGAGCCCTGTCTGAACTCTAAAGACTTAAAGCCAGTAAGAGTGCTATGGGAAAAGTCTGGTATCCTACTAGGGAGCTCTGAAAATGGCTGGCACTAGAGCATCAGGACCATGCCCTACCATCACTGGTGGTTGGTCAGAGTAAACGGCGAGCAATAAGGGCACCTTTGGGTCCCTTTGGAACCCCCATTCACTCTGGATCGAGACGAGTAGGAGGGCTACTGAGATGCATCTTAAACCGAGGGCATAGGCCCAGGTGGATTCACTGCAGGTGAGAAATTCATCAACTCAGCAGATACTGCAGGCAGGCCTGATGGCAGTTGGATGGCTTGGCTCCAGCTCCACAGGGCACACTAAAATTCAATCATGAAATTCCAGCAAAGGTAGTCAATTACCATTCATGTTGTGTTTATGCAAACAATCAGGTCAAATTGAATACAATAGAAAAATTGGTCTTAACTTGGCTCTTTTACTAAACACAGAGGTAATTTTGAGGAGAAAAATTCTATTTCAATTAGAGGTTATTAAAATTGAAATGTTTCTTTCACTTCCACCAGACCATTCGTTACAGTTTGTCTCTGCCAGGTCACAAGCCCACCTCCTTATGTGCCCAGACCTTATATCTCTCTGACAGACAGCAAGGATATTTTGGTTCTGAGAGAAAACTCTGCCCCTGCACAGCATGAAGCAGCTACAGAAGACTCCATCGCCCATTTTCTGTGAAAGAACTCAGAGCCAGGATCCTTAAGGCAATATAATAGACAGTTAGACAGAATTGAGCAGAGCAAGGACGATGGCCCAACTGGCACACCACTTGTACATATGTGAGACAAGGGGCATAGCCCAAGGGGTCGTCACCCAAAGTCTTGGGATTTAGAAAAGAACAGTAGCAAAGAGACTCGACCCTGTTACATCCAGTTAGCCTGCTTGCCTCTGGGCAGTATCAGCCACAGGCATGCAGTGGGGAGCACACCAGAGTGCTGGATATCAAATGATTGAGTCATCCAATTTCAGGTTCTTCTACTACCAGCCTCCTTCCTGATAATAACTTTGAAAAGCCTCTATATAACTGTTTAGAAGTCAAAGACTTTAGAAAGACAGCCCACCTGAGCTTCACTGACACCCCACTGGCATCGACTATTCATGAAGGAAGCTGTTCTGTCCAGAGAGAAATCTGATATGCGGGGATGGTAGTGGTTACTTTGAACCAAACCATCAGATCTCAGGCATTCACCCACAGGACTTTAGCACAGAAGGCCAAGTTGATTGCCTTTATTCAGGCTCTCTAGTGGGCAAGGGAAGAATCAATGACAATTTTTCCTGATGGCGAGTATACAATTGCAACAGCTCATGTGCAGAGAACTGTTGCAGGGCATAGAAACTTCACAGAGACAAGGGGCAACTGGGCTGCAGTCGAAGCAGCCTGGAAGGCTGCCCGGGAAACCAATGGGGCCTCTACAGATTCTGATGGGTAAAGGTTGAAATCCATAACTAATTTGTACTCAAGTTTTTGAAGTCTTTACGGTCCACCCAGAAAGCAGTCCAGGAGCACGTCTGAGATGCTCTATGCTCTGCCTGAACCAACTTCTTTTTTATTTATTTATTTATTTTTTTTATTGCGTAAAGTATTACAATAAATGATAGATAAGTATTACAACAAATGATAGATAGATCTCCATTTTTCCCTTTGCCCTTCCACCCCTCCTCCCTAACCCCCAGATTCTAGTGTCCATTGATTATGCCTGAACCAACTTCTGATCCGGTCCATCCCTTCCAACCTGTTGACTCTATTTAGATAAAGAAATTTGCCACCCAAGGACTGACTCCTATCTGGAAGGAACCACCCCCATGGCAGTCAAGGTGGACGAGATCTCAATGTGTGTTCATCACTCCTGTCTTAATTTAACCAGACAAAATAGAGAGTACAGGACTCTTTGGACCTTCTAGAGATTATTCCTGGCCCTCATTCTGGGCCCTTATCTTATAAATAGACCCACTGACTGTATGCGTCAGAGAATTAATTCTATTAAGCTTATGGTTCTGGTGGGGTCAATATAATTCCTTCCCCATCAATGACCCAAAAGAGTCAATGATTTCACTCATGCACATAAAACCAGGGGGGAATAAAAGGGCGGTGCAAGACTGACTCCAAACTGTTTCTTTTGTTCTGTATAAATTGCTCCTTTGTTCTGTATCCTCCATCTTGTGTAACTATGTATCCTACATCACCCATTTCTGAGAAAGACCACCAACAGTCTTCTTGGTACAAATATCATATGATTTTCTACAAGAAGTTTATAATATCTTATTTTCTATTCCCTTTTTATTTAATATTAGGGCAGATTATAATGTTATCCTCACCTTTTCTCTGTAGCCAACATCATACATTCAAGTTAGAAAGTTTGAATAGAGCTCCTAGCTACATTCTCACAAAATTAGAGATTGCCTTTGTGTAATTTTCCATAAAAGCCTTCTATAAGACAATTCATCCCATTGAAGCAGCTTTGCTTACATGTATACACTCTGAGACTCTAGCAATTCTAGAAGCTTGGCTTTCTCGGTGGCGACCCAAGCCTGCCACCTGCTCCAGCTGGCTCCATGGCTGCCGCCATCTTTCTCCTGCTAATTTGCATACTCACTCCTGATTGGCTGGTGGGTGTCACAAAGTGACAGTCAGTTTAAATATTTCTCTTTTATTAGTGTAGATGAGAGATGGCGTTGCAACCAAAAAATGACATATTTAGAGTCTGACATAACACAAAGACTGTCTATATTAATTGAATCATACATTATTATTATTGCTTTATGATTCTTCCCTGTGTTCTTAAGAGATCACCTCTTATATTCTTTAATTTTCAATAGTAGTTTAATATACAAAACATAAAATTTAACATTCTAGCCATTTGAACCATTTAAGAAACTCATCAGTAATATCTCATCTTATGATCACTAAAGTAGTCTCTATAGAACCTCAATTGAGTATTTTGCAACTGTGAAAAAATAAGAACAAGGATATCTATGAAATAACACAAAGGAATATTAAGATATATTGCTAAATGAAAAAAAACCAATGTTTAAAAGAGAATTTATAGCATGCTACTTCTCATGTAAAAGGGAAGGGAAATAAAATATCCATCTGTCTGCCCATTGAGCAAAAAGAAGCACAGGAAGAATAAATCAGAAAATAATAGGATTTTTATAATCTACAGGAAGTGGAGCAGAAGTGATGGGGAGATGGGCAGAATTATTTGTGTAGTTTTGACTATGTTGCCTTTTGCAATAAAGCATGAATAGAAAAGGTGGCTAGTAAAGCAAAATAGAATAAAACAAATCAAATAAATATACCAAAATTTAAATTAATACCATAATTACACTAAAAGGGCAAATAAAATAAGTAACCTAAGTAGTTCTTGAACCCAGAATTTTGTCTATATAGTTTCACAATTAAAAAAAAAAAAACCTCAAAATGAGAGAACCAAGGTAGCAGCAAAGGCAGGTTCTAAATGCACAGCCTCCCACCACCACATTAAAAAATACAAGTATAAAGCTAAACAGCCATCCTCCAGAACCAAGGGAGTGGAAGCTTTACAACTAGAAGGCAAGAGAAGGAGTGCATTGAGACTGAGTAGAAGTACTTGGTGCCAAAACTAAGAGGTATAGATTTTCGCAAAAAGGTGGTAGCAGCAGCACCTGGGTTAGCGGCTTATAAGTTTTACAAGATCCAGGGTTGCACTGAATTTGGTGTGGGCTATCTGGCAACGGGACAGAATATGAGTGGCTTCTAGCAGAGCTGTTTGCAGCAATCACTAATGCAGAGCTCAGAGACTCATGGACTCAGGGGTGTGCAGACACCAGGGGGTGGAGACACCAAAATAGGGAAAAGCCGCAGAGCCGGCTGAGGGGCAGCCATCGAAGGTTGCACTGCCCTGGTGATTCTGAGACCCCACCCACCCAATTTACAACCCCGCCAAGCTGTGCGTATGTTTGCCTGAAGACTGACTTAACAGACTGCAGCTGGGACAGAAAACACCACTCTATCAACGCAGGTTGCAGCCAAAATGCAGAGACAAAGAAAAGACCACAAATGACAAATATGGAGGAAAGCAAACCACTGGCTATACAGTTCAAAACATTGGTTTTAAGGTTTTTCAAGAATTTTCTAGAAATCTCTGATAAATTTAATGAGACCCTTAATAAATCTAGTGAGACCCTCGAGGATATGAAAAAGGACCAACTAGAAATTAAACATACACTGACTGAAATAAAGAACATTATACAGAAATCCAACATCAGACTAGAGGTTTGCAAGAATCAAGTCAAAGATTTGAAACATGAAGAAGCAAAGAGCATCCAACTGGAAAAGAGAAAAGAATCCACAAGTGTGAAGATAGTGTAAGGAGCATCTGGGAAAACTTTAAGCATACCAACAATTATAGGAGTACCAGAAGAAGAGAGAAAGCAAGATATTGAAAGCCTATTTGAAGAAATAATGACAGAAAACTTTTCCTACCTGGTGAAAGAAATAGACTTACAAGTACAAGAAGTGCAAAGAACCCCAAACAAAAGGAATCCAAGGAGGACCACACCAAGCCCCATCATAATTAAAATGCCAAGGGCAAAAGACACAGAAAGAATATTAAAAGCAGCAAGAGAAAAACAGTTAGTTACCTACTAGGAGGCACCCATATGACTGTCAGCTGATTTCTCAAAGGAAACCATGCAGGCCAGAAGGGAGTGGCAAGGAATATTCAAAGTGATGAATAGCAAGAACCTACAACCAAGATTACTCTACCCAGCAAAACTATCATGTAAAATTGATGGTCAGATAAAGAACTTCACAGACAAGAAAAAGCTAAAGGAGTATATCACCACCAAACCAGGATTACTTGAAATGCTGAAGGGCATTCTTTAAGAAGAGGAAGAAGAAGAAAAAGGTAAAAATAAAAATTATAGACAACAAGTACTTATCTATCAACCACTGAATATAACAATTAAGTCAATAGAAATATTTAATGAACAGAATACACTGGTGGATAGAAGTAAGAGCATAGGAAGGGAATGGACTGACAATTCTCAGGGGGAAGCAGGTGTGAGGAGTATGGAAAAAAACTGGACAAAAATCTTACATCTATGGATGAAGACAGTGGTGGGGGTAAGGGCACGGGTGGAGGAACCAGGTGGAGGGGAGTTATGGGGGTTAAAAAAAAGGGACATCTGTAATCGGAACAATAAAGATTTAATTTAAAAAATCAAAATAAAGTTTTTAGCTGTGGTATATTATGAACTGTGGTATGAGTTCAAGATTCTGAAGCAACTCACCATGTATCCCAAGATTCAGCAAATAAGTAAACACTGAGGAAAAGATAGTGACTCTCACTCTCATGGAAAAGGAGCTCTGTGCATGGAAAAGGAGAGGCTGGGAAGGTCTCTGTGCTGTCAAACTAGAATGGGAGATATCAATTCAAACTCATGGGCTTTAGAATGTATAAACAGGTTGCAATTTATTTTTTTATTTACTGTCTGTATATCAGCATCTATATTGCCCCATCGTATTATTTGTGTCCCACTACTGACCCATCTCCTGTGGGTAAACTTTCCTTCAGTTTCTTAGATTCTACTTTTCACTCCTTTTGTTTCTGTTATAGGTATTTCCCAGTTGGCTTCTCTGAGATCATTTAGAATCCTCACAACCAATAAAAACACCTAAAGCTACAAAATAAATAATGGTAAGGGATTATAACTCAAGATTATACGTAAGCATCCATGAGACCATGATGATATGAATGAATGAATAAATGAATGAATAAATAAATAAAGGAAATAGGATAAGTCCCTTCTTATAGGAGAATACTAGTACAGCTAATAACAAAGAAAAATAGAATAAGAAGAATCATCATTGGGCCACCACATTTGCAATAATTTTGTCATATAAGAATCACCAATGAATTTTTACAGAGAATTCTTTATGACCTCAGCATATTTTTATAGATGAGCCATATCTCTACCCTCTCATATTCCAGGGAATATGTTTGTTCTCCTTTTCAGCATACAGAACTATGGGAATTTGGAACACAATGATTGTGTGGACCACACTATATCAAATCTGTTCAATTCAGTTATTTCTAATTATTTGCTGGTAAATAATAGATTTTCTTCTTTTTTCAATTATATTTACTTTCAATATTATTTTGTATTAGTTTCAGGTGTGCAGCATTGTCCTTAGACTGGAAATATCGAGAAAACTATGTAAAATATATGATTAGCTAAACATTATGATAGGTTTTTGTCTTTCAATTTTTTCATTTTCTTTTTACTTGAAATAATATTTCCAAATTATAGTTAATATACAATATTATATCAGTTTTAGGTGTACAACCCAGTATACCTAACAGACATTTTATAACATATATAATTAGACACTATAGAACATACTAAATGACCATCCCAATAAATCTCATAACTCATCTGATATCGTACATAGGTTTTCTTTATGAGGACTAGAATCTGACATGGAGAACATAGACTCCATAGCAGGTTAGGGTAGGGGGAGATGGAGCCCTCCCACTCCCACACTCAGGAAGGGGGTACCAAGAGCAGTGCTCTCAGGATTCCCATGCCTGGTCACAATGAAAAAAAGGTGACCATCACACAGCTGGGACTCAGGAACCCTGGGCCCAAAGGGGACAGCTGGAAGTTGGACATTTGCCCCATCTTCTCTCTAACTAGGAGGTCTGGGATTGTGTCCCCAGAGACACTGCCTGTGAAAAGTTCACAGCTCTTCCTGGCTCCAGTGCCTGAGCACTGGTTTCTCCAGCCCAGGTCTTCAGTCCTGTGCTACAGTTGCATGGAAGGAAGAAAACTGCATCTTGTGGGGAAGTATGAAAGAAAAACTAAAGAGAGGAGCAGACCCAACATCTGGTGGTGGTGATGGGATCTGAGGATGGTCTGAGGATGGTCAGAATTTCCAGGTAAGACCTGAGGAAAGTAGATATGGGAGATACTGGTCTCCACATTGCTCGCTCTCTCTCTCTCTCTCTCTCTCTCTCTCTCTCTCTCTCCCTCTCCCTCTCCCTCTCCCTCTCCCTCTCCCTCTCCCTCTTCCTCTATCTGTCTCTCTCTCTCTCACACACACACATTTCCTGCCTGATTTATTTCTACTTTCCTGCCCCTTTTTCTCTCTCAGCCAGACGTAACCTGGCTCTCTGAATCACCATGAAGAGGGTCTTGATTTAATATTCATGAACTCCCTAAAATTCCAACCTGAAGTCAATGCTGATCAGTCATCCCCAAGGACTTTCTTTGGCCAATGCATTAGAACCATACAACAACAGTGCTCAGGATGCCTGTGCTATGCATGGACAACTCACTCTCAGCCCATTTCATCACGAGTGGCTTTCAGAGTCATTCTATGCCACCAGCCAAGGAGAGGAACAATCCCCACAAAAATCCATCGTTCAGCAAGCCCTGTCCCATGTTTTTAACTTGAGTCTCAGAATTATTTGAGGTAGATTTATTTAAGCTCATTTTACAATTGAGATTCTGAGAAGTTAAATGATTTGATCAAGATAACCCAGCTAGGACTCCAACCTGGGTCTGCACATAACAAAGTGAATACTTTATCTGGTACCACCAGGTCAGAGCCTTTGCCAACTAAGGGTCACGATGCTGATATTGATGACAATGGCACTTACAATTCTATAATGAAACTTAACAGTTTTCAAAGCCCAACTTCCCACAGATGGTGATCAAGAGTCCAGTTTACCCAGGGCTGAGGGATGCTCAGTTTTAAAAGTAAGAAAGTCCTAGCCAAGCACAGAGGATTATTTGGTCACTCTAGAAAGCACCCTTCTTTTGTTAATGTCATCAAGAAAATATAATAATAGCAGGCGGGAAAAAACTAGTATCACACCAGCACTTGATATAAGCTAGTTCAAGTTCTGTATGATCCCTATCTAATTTCACTCTTATAACAATATTACAAGTTATTGTTCTTATACCCTTTGAGCAGATGCAGAAAGTGAGACCAGAAACACTGAGCAAATTTGTTCCATGTTTCAACATACAAGAGGGCTGGTGGGAAAATGAGGGTTTGTCAGACCCAGAGGGAGTGTGTTTTATCACTGCATCAAAGAGCATGACCATAGTATAGGCTGACATTGCCATGTGTTCATCCTTCCACACCACCCAATTGCAAAAGACAAAATCTCCCACTATGATATTCAATCAGAGTCTAAAATAAACCTTTAATTCTGGTATTTTAATGTTTTCATCAGTCCTATACTGTAGGTTTATGTCCACATCTTACAAATTAAGAAAATGAGGTTCAGAGGAAGTAAATAATTTACACAAAATATAAAAAGCAATGAGGGTTTAGAGCTGTTCTCTAACATCTTCCAGTGCATCAGGAAGCCCAGGTTCCATTTTATCTACCTAGCAATATTAATAACTGTTTTCACAATTTATTGAAAGCCTGCTCTATGCTAGTGCTTTAAATATGTCATATCCTTGATTATCTACCAAGTAAGCACATAATTTACAGGCCAGGAAACTGAAGCTCATGTTAAAGGGATGTATAGGAGGCTGAGGCTAAAAGAGCCAGCAATGGTTCCCATCTATTCTATAGGACACCAAAGCCAACACTCCAAAGAACTGATGATGATGAAAGGAACTTTCATTTGCAAATGACTTTGGAGTTATAAGGCAATTTTATCCACATTAACTCATTTCATTGGTCTTCAAAAGAAAAAAAGGGAAAATACTACCATCATACCCAGAATATCTGAGTCTCTGCTATGACTTATCTATGTAATTAGTTATTTCTTTTCTAACCTTACACATGAGACAGAGACACAGAGAGAGAGAAAGAGAAACAGAGACAGAGACACAGAGAGACACAGGTGCTTTTCTAGTAAAAACATATCCTCAACATATCCAGGTAAGACCTGAGGAGAGTAGACTTGCCCCTGCAGGCCGACGCTCTATCCATTGAGCCAAAATGCTAGGCCAGATATCTTATTATTCAGATTTCACAAGCCTATGAAAGCATCCTCTTTTGTTAACACCATCAAGACAATCATAGCAGAAAAAAAAACGAGTATGACCAGCATTTGATATAAGTAGTTCAAGTTCTATGATCCTTATCTAATTTAATTCTCACAACAATGTTAAGAGTTAGGTATTATTCTTATACCCTTCTATTATACTTGAAAAGGGGCAGGTGGGGAAGACTAAAACTTAGGAAGTTTCTTCCCATCTAGTCTCCAGTTGGACCTCATCCAGGTGGTCTACAGGACAACATACTAGAGAGCTAAAATGTGAAGGTCACACTCAACAAGATCTCCCATTATCATTGTCTATAGACCTCACCTCTGTTCATGTTTACATGCCTGCTGCCAAGAGATATCAGTGAATCTCTGTGGCCTCTGAAAAGAATGCAGAAAACAGATGAAAGAAATAACTTTTTGGAGTCTATGTATATTTAAGAGGGAGTTCCCTCCAAATGTTTTACTCTAAATGGAGACTAGAAACCAAACCAGTGTCTCTGACTTCCTGCTCCTGGGCTTCTCTGAACACCCAGAGCAGCGGCCTCTCCTGTTCGGGCTCTTCCTGGGCATGTACCTGGTCACCATGGTGGGGAACCTGCTCATCATTCTGGCCATTGCTTCTGACCAGCACCTCCACACCCCCATGTACTTCTTCCTGGCCAACCTGTCCTTCATCGACACCTGCTACTCCTGTTCCATTGTCCCCAAGGTGCTGATCAATATCCAGACCCAGCACTACACCATCTCCCACGCTGGGTGCCTCATGCAGATGTATTTCTTCATGACATTGAATCTGATGGACAACTTCCTGCTGGCTCTGATGGCATATGACCGCTATGTGGCCATCTGTCTTCCTCTACACTACACCATGATTATGTGTCCACAACGCTGCCTAGGGCTAGTGGCTATATCTTGGCTCTGCTCCCACCTCCTGGCCTTCTCACTCACTCTCCTAATGTCTCAGTTCTCTTTCTGTGCCTCCCATTCCATCCCACACTTCTTCTGTGATCTTCTCCCACTCCTCAAACTGGCCTGTTCAGATACCCATATCTTTCAAGTCATGATGTTCACTGAAGCAGCCATTTCGGGTGGGTTCCCTCTCACATGTGTCCTAGTCTCTTACGCCCACATCATCCACACTATCCTCAGGGTTTCCTCTGCTGAGGGGAAACACAAACTCTTCTCCACCTGTGGCTCTCACCTGTCAGTGGTCGTTCTCTTTTATGGGACACTCTTTCTAGTGTATTTCCAGCCCTCATCCTCCTACTCAGCAGGCATTGGAAAGGTGGCGGCTGTGATATACACAATGGTGACTCCCATGCTGAACCCCTTTATCTATAGCCTGAGGAACAGGGACATGAAGGGGGCTTTGTGGAGACTCTTGAGCTGGGGAAGATGTTCCACCCCATAAAAATCCTTCCCCAGAGTAGAAGCTCAGACTTTTCAGCTGGCCTTCTTCGCTGGACTTGACCATTATAAATTTGAAAGATTCCCATTCAAAACAGGACGGATGCTGAGTCTTATAAGCAGATGCAAGGAACTGCAGATTCTGACTTTCAGGACTACAATTGGGCCAACAAGCTAAGGGCACAGCTGCAGCCTGGAGATAATCAGTGATTAGCAGTCCCTACGGGGTGACTTCATGAGTGGGTATATGTGTCCAAGCAGATTCTATCCACAGTTGGAAAAAACAAAAATGCCAGCAAACCCTTAGCTTCTAGGAGGAAACTCAATAGGAGCATCATGTAGGACTGCAAATTCTTCTCCGACACAAGAAATGAAGTCAAGACGAGGCAGGTCAGGACCTCAGTCAAGTCACTGGGCTTTGGCGACCAATTCTGACCTTGCCTTGGAAGAAACTCACTCATTGGTTTTAATGTGGAGAATATGATACCAAGTACGCAGAAACTATGTGTGGCCTGAAAGGCTAGAAAATTCTGGGAAAGGATGCTGGGCACAAAAAGATTAAGAAATTTATCTATGGTCACACCTCTGGGATTGGATCTCTGCTTCTGACAGGTGATTCCATTTATTTGTTTGCTATGACCAAACTTTTTCTTTACTTTTTAAACTCTGTTTTTCTTTTTCTCCAACTGAAAAGTCATTTGTGTCATTACACTGAATGTTTAAATTATAAAGAAAACATGTAAATCCCTTCTTTTAAAAGAAAAACACTGTAAATACTTGACACAAAATTTAATGGCCTTTTCTCTATATGTTTATCTGATATTGTGAAGATACTGATTTTTCACATGATCTTATAAGATTAATGTTTCCACACTATTATTATTGAATCTTAATAAACATTTCATAATTAATATGATAGCAGAAGCAAGTGCCATATTGATATATAATCTTCAATTTTGAGTTATTAACTTTTTCTAATTATTCTTACTATTATAAGTAATAACACAATGGAAATCATTGTAAATAAATCATCCATGTAGACTTCCCCAGGCGCTTACAATAAATTTTCACACACGAAGTTCCTGGGTGAAACATTTTTCTGGCTCATGATCCATGTTGCCAAGAGTTTATGAACTGTTGATGATTTACATTCCAGCTGACATTCTGTGAGAGTTCTCCTTTCTGTGCATCCTACCAGTACTTTCTGTTTTAATTGTTTAATGAATTGCTGCAAATATAACAAGCCAAAAAAGTCACCTCTTTTTTGTTCAATTTTTTTACTTACTAATTGATTGTTGTCTATAAATAAATTTTATTCTTCTGTTAATTATTTCTTCATATCATTTGATTTTAAAGGCTTGTCCAAGTCTTCTCTGTATTAAAATTACACTTTCTTACATATGGTGCAAACTTTGTCTAATCACCTTTCATCCCTCAGTTTCTTTTTGATTTTTTGACATACATAAGTTTTCAGTTTAAATAGATTTAACCAATTTTTTAAATCTCTTCATGATTCTACTGGCAGGTTACCATTAGAAAATCCTTCTCTATGCAGAGTTCATATGAATTGTTTTTATCCTTTCAGTGTGATGTTATTTTTAATGTTTTTTGAGATAATATTCATATACCATAAAATTTATCCTTTTTTGTTTTTGTTTTTTTTATTTGACCTTTGAAAGTATACAATGCAGTGGTTTTTAGTATGCAATGTGTTACTTTTTTACTGAAATAATATGTGACTTTTAGAATAATATCAAATATTAAAGTGATTCTCTCCCTCACATCTCTTAATTTCTAAAAGAGTTTCCTCCCATATCAAGTCACATAGTTATTTAAAAATGGGTTGCTGACTGTGTCTGAACTCTTATTCACTCATATATACCATACACAAATCTCTTCAGATTATTTCATTTGAATGCTATGTTTCCTTCTATGGCACCTTCCCCTACTCCAGGCCCACCCTGTTTAAGTCTCACATCATCTGCAAAAATAGTACCTTCTCACACCAGTCCACTCTAACCACCTGGATATGATCATATGATCTGTTTTTCATGTGAGCTCCTCTATTCCTTTATCTAGCCTTCCTATTTCTGCCCTGATAAGATCAAGAATAACATAAAGATTACCACCCCTGTATATATACTATATCATATATATATATATATATATATATATATATATATATATTCTACTAAAAGAGTAATATTGAAATTGATGGTTTCTGTGGGACGCCTAAGCCACGCCCACAAGCCAATCAGAGCAGCTGTATGCAAATTAACCCAGCCAAGATGGAGGCCGGCAGTCACAGAGCTAGAGTAAACAGAGGCTTCCGTTGCACCAGGAGTAAACTGTCTGCCTAGGTGGCTGGGCTTCTCAAGCCTCAGTCAATAACATAGTTGCAACACTGTTTCAAATATAGAAGCCTCAGAGCTGAAGCAGACAGCAGGCTTCCATTGCACCAGCAATGGAGGAAACTGTCTGCCTAGAGTCTACTAAGGCAACATTCTTTTAATTATAGAAGCCACAGAGCTGAAGCAGACAGGAGGCTTCATTCCTGCTTAAGCCTCGGCTTAAAGGAACAGTATCAATTATAGACGATAAATGAACCCCAGAAACCTGCTTCCAGCCAGCCTTGCTGGGACATTGTGTCAATGGGAGCTGTGGGCAGCCTGAAAGCCTGAAAACAGCCCTCAGGCCAGCACCCAAGCTGGCCACACCCCAATGGGGTGAGGAATCCCACTGGGGGGCTTGGCCAGCCTGCAAACAGCCATCAGCCCCTCACCCAGGCTGACCAGCCATGCCAGCAGGTGGACATCTCCAGAAGGGTCCCAGACTGCCAGAGGGCACAGACCAGGCTGAGGGCTCTCCTGAGTGCAAAAATTTTTGTGCACCGGTCCCCTAGTATATATACATATGGAAATAAAAAATAATGAAATCTTGTCATTTGCAATAACATGGATAGATATTGAAGGTACTATGCTAAGAGAAACAAGTCAGAGAAAGATAAATACTGTATGATTTCACTTATATGTGGAATCAAAAAAAATGAATAAGTAAAACAAAAACAGACCCATAGACATAAACAAGAAGCTAGTAGTTGCCAAAGGGGAGGCAAGTGGGATGAAAAAAATTTTTTTTAATTAAAATAAAATAAAATATAATACTATATTTAAAAAGAACTTAGTTATTTTAAAAGATAATGAGAAAATAAAGATGTTCACTCTTGCCACTTTTATTCAACATTGCACTAGAGGTTCCAGCCAGAGCAGTTAAATAACAAAAAGAAGTAAAAGGCATCCAAATTGTAAAGAAAGAAGTAAAACTATCTCTATTTGCAAATGTCAGACATTATGTATTTAAAGATTCCTCACAAACACCAGAAATACCCTATTAAAACTAATAAACAATTTAGATTTAATGCAATCCCCATCAGAAACTTTTTTGAAAATGACAGAATGATCCTAAAATTACATGTGAACGTAACACACCCAGAATAGCCAAAACATTCTTAAAAATAAACAGCAAAATTAGAAGACTCGCACTTTCTGATTTCAAAACTTACTGCAAAATTATAATAATTAAGACAATGCTATACTGGCAAAAGGCTAGACATAGAGATCAAAGACATAGAATGAAGAGTCTACAAATAAACTTTCACATTTATGGTCATTTTATTTTCAACAAGGCTGCCAGGACAACTCAGTGGACAAAAAGCAGTGCTGTCAACAAGCGGTGCTGGGACAACTCTCTATCCAAAGGCAAAAGAATGCAGTTGGATCTTTACCTCACACCACATACAAATTAACTCAAAAAATTAACTCAAAAAAGAACATAGACTTCATGAAAGAACTAAAACTACACAACTCTTAGAAGCAAGCATGGGAGTAAGATTCTGTGACCTATATTACACAATGGCTTCTTAGGTATGACACCAAAAGCACAAGCATTATTAGAAAAAGTGGATAAATGGGACTTCATCAAAATCAATAGGATCTATGCTTCAAAGATATCATTGAAAGAATGAATATCAACCCAATGCAAGGCATAAAATATATGCAAATCATATATCTGGTAAGATATTTGTGTTAAGAACATATAAAGAACTTTTACAGCTCAATAAAAAGAAAACAAATAATCTAATTTAAACTGGACAAAAGAAAAAACATCTGTATGACACTTGCCAGTGCCTTGGAAATGGATGTCAAGCATAAATCTATTAAATAGATACCATGGATTAAATGGTTCTGATTTTATAACATTAAAATAAATAAATATGGACAAAGGATTTGAATAGACATTTCTCCAAATTAAAAATACAAATAGCCATTTAGCACATCAAAATGTTCCGCATCCTTAGTCATTAGGAACATGCATATCAAAACCACAGTGAGATACCACTTCACTTTCACTAGGATGGTTACAACAAAACAGCAAACAATATCAAAATATTGGCAAGAAATGAGAGAAAGGTGAATGCTTGCTATGTTGGTGAGATTGTAAAATAAAAACAGCCACTTTGGCAAACACTTTGGCAGTTCCCCAAAAGGTTAAACACAGAGTTACCATATGATCCAATAGTTCCATTCATAGGCATATAAACAAGAAACACAGGTCCACACAAAAGCCTGTATGTTAATGCTCACAGTAGCATTATTTGTAATAACTAAAGAATATAAAATAACAATAACCAAAGAAACAACCCAAAACACACACAACCACTGTCCTGTACACCAAAAGGCTGCAGGTTCCATCCTCAGTGGGGGTGGGCACCAGAGCCAACCAATCAATGTTTCTCTCTCTCTCCTTCCCCTCTCTTTCTCTCAAGTCAATAAAAACATATCTTGGAGTGAGAACTAAATAAAGGGAGCCCGACCACAGTGGCTCAGTGGTTGAGCATCAACCTGTGAATCAGGAGGTTACAGTTCAATTCCTGGTCCCTGCACAGGCCCAGGTTGTGGGCTGGATCCCAGTGTGGGGCATATTGGAGGCAGCCAGCCAATGATTCTCTCTCATCATTGATGTTTCTGTCTCCCTCTCCCTTCCTTTCTGGGCCTGGGAAGCTCTGTACCCGCTCCAGGCCTTGGACTGGGAGTTCTCCTGGAGGTTCCCACTGCGGGAGCCATTCCTCTCTGAAATATCTAATCTAATAAAAGAGTAATATGGATATTGACCATCACTCTAAAATGCCTAAGCCATGCCTCCAGCCAAGCCATGCCTCCCAGCCAATCAGAGTGGCCATATGCAAATTAACCCAGCCAAGATGGAGGTCGGCAGCCACGGAGCTAGAGTAAACAGCAGGCTTCCGTTGCAACTGTTGCCACTGCCTGCCTAGGCCAGATGAGCCTCTGCTCAAGGTAACAACATTTCAATTATAGAAGATAATAAACCCCAGTAACCTGATTCCCAACCTCGCTGGGACCTTGGGTCAATGGGAGCTGTGGGCAACCTGAAAACGGCCCTCAGCACCTCACCTAGGCTGCCCAGGTACCCCAGTAGAGACCCAAACCATGAAGGGACTGTGGGCAGCCTGAAAACGGCCCTCAGACCCTCTCCCAGGCTGTCCACACCCCAATGGGGTGAGGGTCCCCAGTGCGGGGACTTGGCCAGCCTGCAAACAGCCATCAGCCACTCACCAGGCACGCCAGCAGGTGGACATCCCCTGAGGGGTCCCAGACTACAAGAGGGCACAGGACATGCTAAAGGAAACCCCCCACAGAGTGCACAAATTTTTGTGCACTGGGCCCCTAGTATGTATATGTATGTATGTATGTATATATATATATATATATTTACGGGGGGGATAGGAAAGTCACTTCCACACAAAGCCATCCACTCCCATAAAATTGCCACAGAGGAGAAGAATAGAAAACCCACTTGTTGGTTCACAAATAGATTCCGGAACGCAGAGCACAGGGAGAGGTGACCTGGCCACAGGGTCCAGGTTGGTGGCAAGTGTAACAAGCAGGGCACTTACCTCCCAGCCCGGCTCCTGTGCCACCAGAGCCTTCAAGTTTACACAGAGGTTTTGAGGGGTCCATCATGTGCATCTTCCTTCCTGGTGGTCTCAACACCACTATGTTCTCTCCCTGCTGCGTCCTTGAAAATGGCTCCCGCAGTAGAAATGGCAGGATGACATGAGGTCCCAGGGCACGGGCGGGTATGGACCGCCCATTGCCCCAGGCAGATCCCGGGTCAGCCTGGGGTCATGCTCACCCAGAAACCTCTCTCACAATCTCATGCACCTTCCCCTCCCCTATCCGCCCCCCCCACACACACACACAAGCTCTGCCAAGGAGTGCTGGGCAGAAGGCAATGGGTGCCCCTAGCTAGCATGAAGGGGGCTCCTTTGGGGGCTGACTGCACTGGAGGGAGATGCAACAGTAATAAAGTAGGCACATGCAATAGAAAACACAGATTAAGATAATAATTCCCAAAATAAGTAACATTTTTTTCCACCAAACACCCCTGGGTCTGATCACTGATTTATGAAGTCCCTTGGATTACTCAGGGTTTTCACCTGAGTCCCCATGTGATCTGCTAAAGAAGGTGCATTCGGCCCTAACCAGTTTGGCTCAGTGGGTAGAGCGTCAGCCTGTGGACTAAAAGGTCCCAGTTTCCATTCAGGTCAAGGGCATGTACCTTGCTTGCAGGCACATCCCCAGTGGGAAGTGTGCAGGAGGCAGCTGATTGATGTTTCTCTCTCATCAATGTTTCTAACTATCTATCTTTCTCCCTTCCTCTATGTAAATAATCAATAAAATATATATATTTTTTAAAAAACAATTTTTTAAAAAAAGAAGGTGCATTCGCAGAGTCATCAGGTCTGAACTCATAGCACCCTGCTGGGATCCTGGCAGAGATGCCTCTATTTGGAGGACACTTCTCTAATTTGAGGCAACTGTGGAGACAGGCTTTGCTGGCTATCAGGTAAAGCTTGGCGAGGGTTTTAATAAGGGCTTCTACATGTGCTACAATGCCCCCCAGTCCCATAGAGAGCGCAAAGCCGGCAGCCAGATGACTCTAAATGGAAACAGAATGTGTCCATCTGACCTTAAGGAGAGGGAGGTTGGCAATCTGTTACCATGGAGTGACTGGCTTCTCCCCTGTATCCAGGGGGAAACCGGGGTACAGTGGCCTAACCACTTGGGTGGAAGCCATAACCAAAGGTTGGATCACCTTTGCAGCTCCCCAGTATATACCTGGACAACACAACCAGTCAGTGCCAGAATAGTCTCTGAACTTTAATGTGAGAGAATGGCTATAGAGTTCTGATAATATCCAACTCATATCTCTGGTACAATTGGGTTGGTTTTGATAGGAGTGATTTTTTTCTTTTTTGAACATATGGGTACCCAGGTGCTCAAATGTCCATAACTCAGGGTGACCCACATGAACCTATCCCAAATCTGAACATAGCCACCCATGGCTCAGATGGTATCATTTTTTAAAATATATTTCTTTATTGATTTCAGACAGGAAGGGAGAGGAAGAGAGAGACAGAAACATCAATGATGAGAGAATCAATGATCAGCTGCCTCCTGCATACACCCGAGTGGGGATCGAGCCCACAACTCAAGCATGTGCCCTTGACCTGAATCAAACCTGGGACCCTTCAGTCCATAGGCCAAAGATCTAGCCACTGAGCAACACCAGCTAGAACTTCCCTGTGTTTTATTTAGCTAATTCTGCCTCTTTCTCCCTATAAAAATCATGAGGGGAAAAAGAGACCATGGCTATTTAGTTCATCATTAAGATCTTAAATTTAAGCCCAGAACATGGTAGAGTGCAATAAACATTAGCTTTGTCAACTAATGAATGCTTTGCTAACATGAATGACAGGTTAGCTATAAGATACACATAGAAATGAAGGGATTTCAGGTTGCAACTTCCCACTCTATAACCGTCTACTACATAGAGGCTAAGCCACACAGCCCTAACCTCAGGCTCAGCCCCATTCCCATCTTTTGGGGAGTGGTTCTCAGTCCTAGATGGACATCCTAAGGGGTTCTCAATCTGGGACCTTTTAAAAATTACCTCTGCCTGATGCCACCCTAAGAGTTCTGATTTAATTTCCTGAGTGCTAACCTCATCCCTGGCCCTGGCCTCAGGTTTCTTCCAGTCTCCTGCAGCGTCAGACTGTTACAGTTCATTCCTGTTTCCAGCCAGGTTGGGGAGGGGAGGTGCGGAGGCTGAGCCATGGCAGCAGTAGGTAGATGGGACATATTCCAACAATCGTGTCTCCTTGTCTGGGTTGGATTCATATTCTTTCTTTCTCTCTCTCTCTCTCTCACTATACACACACACACACACACACACACACATATACATACATACATACATACTAGGGGCCCGGTGCACAAAAATTTGTGCACTCGGGGTGGAGGGAGTCCCTCAGCCCAACCTGTGCCCTCTCACAGTCTGGGACCCCTCAGTGGATGTCCTATGATGGCCCCAGTCTGCCAGGCACCTTTTGTGTGTGTGTGTGTGTGTGTGTGTGGCCACTGGGGATCTGCCCCCAGCTGCATCTGAGGCTCGGAGAAGTCCTCCTGTGTGTGTCTACCTGCTGGGGGCCTGCCACCAGGCAAACAGTCAAGGCTTGGAGCAGGCACCCTCTCTATGTTGATCTCTCAGACTCTTGCCCTTCCCTGCATGTTGTTCTCTTTTTTGAGCTGTGGCCAGGGCTGGGTGCTGCCTGCCTCCCAAGCTTGCCTACTGCCCATCTTTCTCCAGGACCAGAAAGCAGGGAATACCCTGCCTCGTGGTCAGGCCAACCTTTTCCTGCTCCCTGATCCCTGGAAGGGACCTGGGAAGCCACCAAGCAGGCCGTCGACTCTTTCCCACTCACCGGTCCCCTGCTGCCTTCCTTCCCCACTTCCCGGTGCCACTAAGGGGTCTGGGGAGCTGCCAAGCAGGACCCCGGCCCCTGCAGCCTTGCTTTCCCACTCCCCGGTGCCCTGCAAAGGGCCTGGGCAACCGCCAAGCAGGCCGAGACCCCCCCGCCGCTTCTTTCCTGCTCCCGGGCCTGCCACCTTGCTTTCCCACTTCCTGGTGCCCTGCAAGGGGCCTGGGAAGCCCACCAAGCAGGCCACTGACCCCCTGCTGCCTCTTACCTGCTCCCCAATGCCCCGCAAAGGACCTAGGAAGCGCACCAAGCAGCCCGCCAACCCCCTGCCGCCTCTTACCCGCTTCCCGGTGCCCTCCAACCCTGTCGCCTGTTTCCCACTCACGGGTCCTGGGTCCTGCGCCTTTCCACCTGCAGCCGCTCTGTGCACTCAGGAGGTCCCTCAGCCCAGCCTGTGCCCTCTCACAGTCTGGGACCCCTCTGGGGATGTCCACCTGCTGGAGTGCCTGACCAGGCTGGGTGAGGGGCTGATGGCTGTCTCCAGGCTGACGAAGCCCCCCAGGAATGTCCCTCACCCCATTGGGTTGTGGCCAGCGTGGGTGACGGGCTGATTGGCGCTTTCAGGCTTTCAGGCTGTCTATAGCTCCCATTGACCCAACATCCCAGCAAGGCTGGCTGGACGCAGTTTCTGGGGTTTATCTTCTATAATTGATACACTGTTCCTTTAAGGCGAGGCCTCCTAGTAAATGAAGCCACCTCTTTGCCTCACCTCGCGGCTTCTATAATGAAACAATGTTGTTACTCTTACACTCAGGCCTCAGGATGCTATGATTGTTATTATGTTGCAAATGGTGTTTTGCTTTCCGTCAAGCTAAGGAGCCAGCGTGCAGGCAGTTTCACTTTCGCTCCTGCTGCAACGGACGCTGCCCGTTTACTCTGTGAGTGGTGGCCGCCATGTTGGCTGGGTTAATTTGCATATAGCTGCTCTGATTGGCTGTTGGGCATCCCGGAGAAACAGTTAATTTTACAATTCCGCATTTATTAGTTTAGGTATCTATATCTATATCTATCTATCTATCTATCTATCTATCTATCTATCTATCTATCTATATCTGCAAGATGCACAGAGGGGAAGAGTGGCTCTGCCATAGAGGCAGGAAGGCTTCAAGATGAAGGTGATCTTTGAGCTGGTTCTGCAACAACAGCAAATGTTTTCCAGGCAAGGAAGAGGCTGGACAATTTTAGGCAAGAGGCACTATGTAACAGTGGTTTTCAACCTTCTGTCCCTTTAAAACAGTTCCTCATGTTGTGACCCCCAACCATAAAATTATTTTCGTTGCTATTTCATAACTGTAATGTTGCAGCATTCGGCGTTCATTCCTTCCGCACTGGCTGGCAACCATCGACTCCTCTCACTACCCCAACTGGGGAACTGGGGGTGGGTGGCAGCGAACACAGCCACTTTCCAAGGAAGGCCAAGGGCTGGCTCCCTCCTGCAGTCTCTCCCCGTGTCCCTCCCCAGAGCTGGCAGACCCCAATTGGACATGATTGCTGGCCAGGTCTAGGGACTCCACCCATGCACAAATTCATGCATCAGGCCTCTAGTTGTATCATAAAATGACAATTATTGTCATTTTTCCCCTAACACTTCACTTAACTGCCTTTATCATAGTTTCCAATAATCTGTATCTTGTCAAATATAATTATCAATTATCTGTTCTCATTAATGACTTCTTAACTGCAGTTGAGAGAGTGACCACCCCCATTACCCAGAAACACTCTTTCCTAGGATTCAGACATATCAGACTTACCTTCTTTCTTCCCGTAAATAGCCATTTCTCAGTTTCCTTTGCTGGCCCCTCTCCCAGGCCTCTAAATGCTGGCATGAGCAACCATCTTGGCACTCTGTTTATAGTTGTCTTTTCTATATTTTCTCATTAGGTGATTTCACCCAGCCCCATGGCTTCAAATATCATCTACATTTTGTTGTGACATGTCTATCTCTAAACAATGCCTTAAGCCGCAATAATTATGTATTTAGTTACCTATAAAATATCTCCACTTTGATAGATATTGCAAAATATGGCCAAAAACTAGTTATTCATTTCGCAACCTCTCCCACCATATCTATATGCCTCCACTTCCACAGAGCCTTCCACATATAAATAATTATTCCATCCACTCACACAGTTCATCCTTTGTTCTTCCTTTCCCTTAGATATTGTGTCTAGTCTCTCAGTGTGTCTCAACACTCTACTTACCATATGCCCCATATCTGATAACCTACTTCTGGTGTTAGAGCCACTATGAAGATTCCCCTCCACTCTTTATTATCAGTGACCTACACTGTTTTCTATGAAGTGACACAAAATTTCAGGTGAAATAATTCAGTCACTATAAGTATTAAACTGTTTATTATTACTGTGAGTTTGGAATAACAAGAAACCATAAAATTATTACCATTTTCAGAGAGGTCTAGACTACTCTATGTTTTGCTGAAAAATATCTCTTCTGTATAGTGGTATTATACCTCACTTTGACTTCTATCTGGGAAAAAAAACCCTGCTATATCATCACTAAAAGGGTCAAATTTCTGCAAGCCATGCTGATCTGTAATTATTCGACTTAGTAATCCCCCATGCCTCGTATTAGAACTCAAAGATAAGAGGTTCAAGTTAGATCATATAAAAATATCTTTTCAACTCCAAAGTGATGAGATTCTAGGTCAGTCAATAGGGACCAGAATTATTATTCATATTGCCAAATCCAAATAAGAAGGAGTCAACAAAGAAGATTATCCCACGGGAATGTGACCATGCCAGTCAACAGGAATGCAAACCATCTATTCAAGGCATTTTTAAGTTAGATCTTAACTTTCCCGGGTGGCCCAGGAGCGAGGCTAGAAGTTTCCTGGAAAGCCTTTGCAGAGCTCCCTTGACCTCCTGGTTCCTCAGGCTGTAGATCAGTAGGTTTAGCATAGGGGTAACTACTGTGTAAAAGATGGTGACCTGGCTATCCTGATCCAAGTCATAGCTGGAGGAGGGCCGGAGGTACATGCGGGTCACAGAGCCATACAGAAGCAGCACAACCAGAATGTGGGAGCCGCAAGTGGACAGAGCTTTGCGCAGGGCAGCAACTGAGTGTATACAGGCTATGGCAACACCAATGCGGGCATAGGAACCCAGAATGAAGAAGAGACTGATCACCACAGCTACCCCTTCAGTAAATATTAGCATTTCACTCACTACTGGTCGGGTGCAGGAGAGCTTCAGTAAGGGTGTGATATCACAGAAGAAGTGGGTGACCTGGTTGCCACAGAAGGTTAAACGGGTGACCAACACACTATAAAGGAGGCTGTTGAGGCTCACAACCACCCGTGAGGTCAAGGTTATGTATAGAAAGGAGCGACGGCTGATGATGGCAGAGTACCTTAAGGGGTCACAGATGGCAACGTAGCGGTCATAGGCCATGGCAGCCAACAGGTGGCCTTCCATGCTGCCCACAGCCATGAAAAAGAACAGCTGGAGCATGCAGTGATTAAAGGAGATGGTTTTATTCACAGACAGTGTGTAGACCAGAATTTGAGACGAGGCGGGTCACTTCCACTGGCCAACATGAGGCCATCATCTAGCTTTTGTTTTTGTTTTCGTGGAATTAGAAGATTGATCTTTGGGGTCCTCTGTTTTTCTATTTCTGTGTTTCTAGTGTGAGTACGGGTGTTTGTCTGTCTTCGCATAATTATCTGGTCATTAACTGGTCTGTATAAAGTGAAAGCTACTCTGTGCCTTCTGGCTGTATAAATGAGAATATTTTGTTATCTTTTTCTATTGTTTACAGGTCTGGTGGACCTGCTGTGGCTGAGTGCAAAAGTCTCTAGAAGCTGCAACATTTATTTTTTTCAGAGTCTTTTGCTCTCTGTCAGAGAGGGAATCTGCCTATTTAGCTAACAAAAATTTCTATCTATGTTTGTATAGGTAAGGATTTCAGTTTGCTCTGATTTGTAAAATTGCTGTATTAAATTGAAAATTTGAAGTTCTAGGGTAGATTTAAAGGCAAAACAAAGGCTGGCTAGGTTCCAAGATTGCTTAGTTCTGAGATTGCTTATAAAGAAAAGCAAGAGAGAAGTCTTTTAAGGTTAACTATATGCTTAGCAAATTAACAAAGCAGTAAATTTCAAGAACAAAGAACTTGTTATTTATGGTTTTCTTATCTCTCTTGGTGGTCAGAGACTTCCAGGGGCAGGGCTCACAGCTCCACAGGGTGGAGAGATTTGCGGACCCTGTCCCTGACTATCACATCATACTCCAACGCAAGCCACCTGAAGCAGAACTAAGGTTGAAGTTATTATTAACTGTCTATAGGCCCCATCGAGCCTGGTTGTGTGTATTCTTTGACTTGCTGTTTTCAGTTATTTATTAGGATCCTCATAGAGGACATAACCTGGTCTCTTCCTTCCTCTGTCATTCTGTAGTGGCAGCATCTGTAAGTGGATTAAAGACCTTTTCTTTCAGGAGGCCCTCCAGGCTTTCAGTCTGCAAAATTCTCCCTGTACATCCTTATCCTCACCTGCTATCTTTTCAGGCTGACTAAGAGTCATTTTTCTCCACAGGTTGACCCCAGCCTCTGAGAGAGAAGCCTACTACAATGGTAGTCTGTGGTTTTCTCTGAAACTCCTACTGTTTAAAGGGAGACAAACAACTAGTCTGGTCGGAGAGATCAAGAGTAGTAAAAGAGAAGGATTTAAAAACATCTAAAGGCTTAAAGAGGAAAAATCTAGAAGGGAGAACAACTAAGGACAGAGTAAATGGTTAATGCAGAATAGGGGGGGGGGTCAGCAGGGAGAGATAGGTTTTTGTTGATTTTTACTTATCTGAACTATGCAAGGCCACAAGCTGCTAATAAGCACAGTAATTTTTCTCTGTCCCGTTTTGTTTTCATTAACCCTTCCAATATCACAGAAAGTCTAGTTATATTTTCTTTAAAAAGTACATTTAAAGTATGTTAAAGCATTAAGATTTCTAAGAATAAGGAATTACAATGTAAAAGCTCTGAGGCATGGTTACGCATTTTTAAAGGACATAGAAAGAAGGTTTAAAAGGCTAATTTGACAGTATAAAATTTATGAAGATTACGTACATTTTGGGGAATTGGGCAGACTGTTTGTAGCTGGAAAGGGGAACCAGCTGCTGCACACAGCCTTGCCAGTGGCCTACAGAAAACTGTATAGTAGACTTTAGTCACCTCCCTAAGATGTTTGTATAGCCTTACCATGTGTCATCTGTAGTAGCAGAAGATTTAGCTCTCAGAAGTGGGCACAGTACCAATGTTATACTTCATTATATAAATATAGTAATCTTTAATTCTCTTACAGATTTAAATGCAGTTGTCCAAAGGGCAGGTGCCCAACTGGGCAAAGAAGAATACAATCAGAGTTTAGTCTCTATTGAGAGATGGTTGGCAGCCTGTATACTGTCTTGCAGGCCTGTGTGACTATGCCCATGTCAGGGGCAGC